>JAQQZZ010099769.1:0-16589 GCA_030265115.1 Mopalia vespertina
AGCTAAAGGGGAACAGGAAGCCGATCTGTTTGTGGTGTCTGTATTGCGTCCTGTTATTGTCCTGTATTTGTCTCGTCTTGTCTTTTTTGCCAGTGTTGTCGAGGGTGGTTTCCTTCACCCATTGGGCTGGCACATCGTCATATAAGTGAAATACCCTTGAGTACCACGTAAAACCCCAATCAAACAAACAAACAAACAAAGCAAATCTCTCGACAGTAGCTTTTACAAGACACCGATCCTGAAAAGAGACTGTATCCAAAAAGTAAAAGGCCTTCGGCTGTGGTTTAGTGGTTAGTGAGTGCACTTACTAATCCTACATCGATGTACTGTTCACAGGATCGAGTCTGCCCGTCGACCATCAGGTATATGAGTGAGGTACATAATGTGGCTCTGGCAATTGTGGGGGTGGTTTTTATGAGGTTTCCTCTTGGTTTTCCACCATAATTAGGCAAGGCACAATGTGAAGTGGTCAATCTGTCGTCATATAAGTGAAATACCCTTAAGTATGACGTTAAACCCCAATCAAACAAATGAACCACTTGTACATGTAGGTACGACTTCAAGGGATTCATGTTATTGTGACATTTTCGTTGGTTGAGAAAAAAGGAATGAAACCATCAACCTATCAAAGCTCCTCAAATAAGGGGAATCCCCTGAAATCGTTTCTACAAATCTCACCGTGAGAACATAAATTGGGTCAATTGATCAAGAATTTAAGGCAGAATCACAAGCCACTCAGTGACAAAAACAACTGTTCAAACAGTGGTCAAATCTGAAGAACCGTCACAAACTTATGCAAATCACAAAGCATAGATATCCATCCAGTATCAGGTGCTATGACAACAACCTTTTTCAAAGGCAGTTTTCACAGATCTTGCAGTCTCAGTTTTGGGTGACTGACAACACATTCTGACAAGGTTATCGCTATCACACAGTCCATGTCAGAATCTCAAATTCCATCGTCCTGCATTATCTTTGTTAATGAGTTTTTTTGTGATCATTTTAAAGTCTTTCTCACAGTTGAGTTTTGAAGCCTGTCATGTGACGTAATATTTTGGAGTGTCGGTCTGTTTTCATTGTATTTAAAGAGCCAAGACACATCACAAATAAATGAATTTGGGACTCACTTTGCCGTGAGCCTCTGTAGTGGACAATCTGTCATATAAGTCAAATACCCTTGAGTACGACGTTAAACCCCAATCAAACAAAAACAAACAATCATGTTTAAACATCTGGTTTTTGCTTTCTAACATGCCTATCATTTGACAGGTCATTATTAAGTTTGCTAGATGCCCGCCTACAAATGAGAAAGGCTGCATGTAATTTCTCAAACAAACAATGAAACATACTACCCTCTGCCAGAGGGCGTCTTGTAAGTGGAGAACTTGTGAGCACGGCATTGAACCCCAATTAGTCATCCAATTGGCTGGCGCGGGTGGTTGGAGGGAGCTTCCTGTTGCCCTGGTGCTCTCAGAGCTAAAGGGGAACAGGAAGCTGATCGGTTTGTGGTGTCTGTATTGCATCCTGTATTTGTCCCGTCTTGTCTTTGTGTGTTGCTAGTGGTGTCGAGGGTGGTTTCCTTCATCCATTGTGCTGGCACGTCATCATATAAGTGAAATACCCTTGAGTATGACGTTAAACCCCAATCAAACCAACAAACAAATCCTGTTAACTCATTAGTTCATGCCAAAATGGCATTCTGTGTAATGCATACAAATCAGTTATGTATTAAACTGATATACATCATTTATATGGACCAAGTGTCTGGAATAAAATTATAAATAAAAACATTTAAAAAGTGATCATAGTAAAGGCCTGTGCTGTTGGGGAGAACGGTCAGAACGGGTTTCCCCATGGTTATGCAAACTTAATTTAGGAGGACCTATGTATATGTTTCCCAAATTGTTTGCAGTCTTCGTCTGAATTTGCATTTTGCAACGGATTTTGACAAATTTTGTCATCCGATAATCAATAAAGTTTGTGTTTTAAAGCTTTATTTTTCACCAATGCACATTTATGTATTTAAAAAATTCAGCAAACCATGAGGAAAATGCAAATGTTCGCTTATCTCTTAAAATTTTAGAGGACCAATTTTAAGGCCGGAAAAGACTACAGCACAGGCCTGTGTTAACAGTTGTATTCAGTTCTGATATTCCTGTTAACTCATTAGTGCATGCCAAATGGCATGCTGTGTAATGCATACAAATAAGTTATGTAACTGATAAACATCATTTATATGGACCAAATGTCTGTAATAAATTATAAATAAAAATATTTAAAAAGTGATCATAGTATCCGATTTGTGAAGGTTTTGAAAACAGGAACCCTGGAGTGAAATAATCAGCATGAAGTCTGAGAAATTAAACTGATATAACCTTACATGTTTAATTGTTTTTCAGGTGGTTAAATCCTTTTTTTGCCAAAGGTTTCAAACAAACTTTAACCAAAGATGATATGTATAACGTGGTACAGCAGGATTCATCACAGGTACTCTGTGATCGATTAGAAAGGTAATGTTCATCTTGTTTTGTAGTCTAATCAAAAAGTAAATAGTAAATATACAGAAACTTTAATAAAAGTAAAGATTTGAATCAAATATTTGTTGTGTAAGGTTTTCACTGAAATCAAACTGTGGTTTCACTGTACACAAAATCGATGTATCTGGATTTTCATTTTATACATACAATTATTTCAGTAACTCTTTTTTGGTCCAACACTCAACAAATAAGATTTGACATTCATCCGTGTTTGCATGACATTATAATATGAAATAGAAATGAAATGTAAAGCTTGGAATGGATGGCAAATTCCAGAAAGTCAGACGGACATATCAAATACTCATAATTATAGAATTTCTGAATAACCACTTCTTGTTTTGTGATAGAACACAACGTTTCGATACAAATGCCTGTATCATCATCAGGTAAATTGACTGAACAAAAATAATGTTCAATTCAATAATGTTCAATAATGTAATAAATATTAGAGCCCAGTCCATAATTTGGGTAATGGATGTCCTTCGTCTCTGTTCAATTCAGGTTTCAGATTTTGAATGGCTAGTGCCTCGCGTAGCATACGTTTCTTCCAATTGTTTGTGTTGGCAGAAATAATGTTGACATTGTCCCATAGGACTGTCCCAGAGAGACAATGTCACATGCCATCAAGGAGATTCGAGATAGTAAGGACATCACAGTCGTACAAGCAAATAAGGGGAATGCATGTGTGGTTTTAGACGGTAGAGGCACCCCTGCATATGACATCATACTTCAAGTGATTTAAAATGGAGCTTGATTTTTCTTTTTTCAGTGAATGGAAAAAAGAAATCGTGAAATTAAAATCTGGAAATGAGCCTAGTCTTATTAAAGCTCTGATTCGTACGTTTGGGAGGAAATATTTTCTTTTCGGTCTAGTCACATTATTTGAGGTGAGTTTAACTATTTTCTTCAAAAGACCACCAAAGAATACAACGATGAACAGATGGAAGGTGAAAATAAATGGCATGTTTATAAATATGCCAAAACCGCTAAATATCTCTCATCAAAAGATAAATTTGTATGTGTGGCATGTCCTGTTGATTAGGAATGGCAATGGAGAGATCAGGAATGCTATCAGAAAATAAATATGACATAGAGGTTGTTTAACACACTTTCCAAGGGCTAAATGTTCCCACTGTCATTAAATGGAAGCAAGTTTGGACTTACCCATTTGCCCACAGCAATCAACAATGCTGCCAGAAAATAAATATGGTTAGTCCTGTAATTATCATTTTTTGTCCTGTCATGTCTTGTTGCCAGTGGATTGGCATCAAGGGCTTACGCAGACACTTGTCCACCCATCCAAAGGGACACCCTGAGTGAACAATTGCCTCATTTGGACACCCTGTTTTAAGAAGCTTTAACATGCAGGAGATAGGAAAACTGCCAAAATTGGACACCCAGTTATTTGAAATGTGAAGCGAAATGACCATTTTGGACACCATACTATTGATTTCTGGCTATGTCATGAGTGAAATACATGTTACCTTAAGGACACCATTAAACTCTAATCAAACAATCTTTAAATTGCCTCAACTCATAGGGTCATATGATTCCTTAGTGTTTATGAAATGTCTGCCATTAGTTGATGCCCAAATTTTAGAAACAAAATTTGGATATATTTTTTTCTGTTGTTGAATTATTTGTCATTATTTCAAGTAGCGCCAATTATTTGCCCAAATGCTCCTAAATCAGTGTTCATTTATAATTTTAAAAGAGTGCTTGCCTCCACTGGGATTTGAACTTAGGTCTTTGATTAGCAGGGCTAGCGCTCTAAACCAACTGAGCTACAGAGGCTCACAGCAGAATGACCTCAAACTTTCATCCAGATAAAGGCTGCTAGTCTTTCTCTATGAGAAGCACGGACACATTGACGCTATATAAGTGTCTCTTTATAATACAGGGGTTCATAGACGTCAAAATATTGAGTTTTTCACTGAAAAAATTCAGTTTTTTAGTGTCATATTGAATTTTTAAATTTTTTTTTTTAACTATTTAGTTTTATCATACTTCAACATAAGAAATGGAGTCTGAATTGAGTTTTTTAAAAATGATGCGTTAAAATGACATCTCAAATTGAGTTTATTCACCAGCTTACTTTAGGGTAGTTAAACTGGACTTCTATGAACCCCTGCATTACTGTCTTTACTTAGTACTAGAACATTCCAACATTATGGAAACGCTTCACAGCTTGGTTGTGCTAGTGTTGATTATTATTTGAATACATCGCCGTCCTATAAGTGAAATACCATTAAGCAAGGCATAAGACACCAATCAATCTTAATTTACTTTATACTTTATTTAAAATTTCAGGAATCCACCAAAGTATGTCAGCCATTATTACTGGGTGGATTAATCCGATATTTTACTCCATCATCCATCAAACAACAGATACCATTTTATGTCAATGATATTATAAATGTACTGTTTATAGGGTATTATAATTATATGTTTACCTGTTTTGAGGACCTAAGGGTAGATCAGCCTTTGTGCTGACTGAGTGTTTAATATGTTAATTGTTATCCTCAGTAAATAAACTTTTATTATTATTATCATTATATTTTCAGGAATCCACCAAAGTGTGTCAGCCATTATTACTGGGTGGATTAATCAGATATTTCACTCCTTCATCAACCGTCACAAAGACAGAAGCGTACCTGTTTGCTATGGGGCTCAGTATTTGTTCTATATTATTAGCGGTTTTTCATCACCCATACTTCTTTGGGGTTCAGAGGATTGGTATGCAGATACGAGTGGCTTGCTGTTCACTACTTTATAAAAAGGTAAGGTGTTTGTGGGGACTGATCCAACTGATAGAGAATCTATATTATATAAGTTTTGAACGACATTTAGAAGTGGGGTAACATAATTATAGAATTTATCGATAACCACTTCTTGTTTTGTGATAGAACATAACGTTTTGATACATATGCCTGTATCGTCATCAGGTACAAAACATAATTAAAAAATCAAAACCTAAAAAATCACATTACATAATATAATACTAGGTATTATATTATGTAATGTGATTTTTTAGGTTTTGATTTTTTAATTATGTTTTGTTTTGGGTCTTGAGTCTCTGTAGCAGAACAAGATAACCACTTCTTGTTTTGTGATAGAACACAACTTTTCGATACATATGCCTGTATCGTCATCAGGTGTAAATTGACTAATAATCTAGTCCATTTACACCTGATGACGATACAGGCATACTAATATAAATAAATAATGTTTGTATTTTAGGCATTAAGTCTCAGTAACACAACACTAGATGTGACAACTACTAGATTTCAAAAAATTGTTAAAAAGAAGGGTAGAAATTCTGAAATTTAACATTTGAAAGATAGGAAAACTGAAAATTTGGACAAGCAAAAATTCTCAGAATAGGGATTTATAACCGGCAGATTTCCAATCCTAGCTAAGACGCTGATGTTTGTATTTTATACATTGCATCGCATTAACAAAACACTAGGGGCGATAACTACTTATTTATTTATATGTGTGTGTTTTAGGCATTGCTTCTCGATAACAAAACATTATGTGTAACATCTCAGTACCAAAAATAGGAAAGCTTAACTCTGATTGATGAGTAATCTTTGTTTCAGTCCTTGCGTCTCAGTAACAAAGCACTCGGGGAAACCACGACTGGTCAGATAGTCAATCTCATGTCCAACGATGTGAACAGGTTTGACCAGGTAGGTATCAAATATGGCCCTGTGTTGATTATCTGTCTTTAACTAGATTCCACAGTTTGTGCCCCATTCTTTCACCCTTCGAAGGACTTAAAGCCCTGGTGCTCTCAGAGCTAAGGGGCAACATGAAGCTTCTCTGTTTGGGAGTTCATTATATTACATGTATGTCCTTTGAGTGTCCTGTATTTGTCCTACATGTACATGTATTCTTGTTTTTATTTTTGTTGCCAGTGGGCAGGTGGGTGGTTGGGTGGTTTCCTTCACTCATTTGGCTGGCACACCATCATGTGAGTTAAACAACCTTGGGAACTAATCAACTCTTGAACACTATTCATAATTGAGTACTGTGACATATGTTTTAAAGCCGAAGGTTAATAATATATTCATCTTCAATGGTTATTTGGAGGTCCAAACTTTGCAAATAAATCAAATTGACTTAAATGAATACAAAGGGAAATGTTTAAAAAGTCTGATTAAGATCAGTATGTGTCAAAAAGGCGCTTTTTGCAAACTAACAAAAATTGGATACTGACCAATACTTCCTGGCAAAACATTGCTACCCCCAATGCAATGCTGTTAAAGCTAAATGCTGTGGCGATTTATAGGGTTTGTATTCTAAAGTTTACAAAACCCTAAAGTGCGGACCTCAGAGAACAACCAGTTGGACTGTGAAGTGAAATTCATTCCACCATAGCTGTCTGATACATTTCTTTCTGTTTGCATCTATATGACACTGCTTGGACAGGCTTAAATTTGCCATTTGTATAGGATTTCTTGCTTCTATACTGTGTGAGACAAACTTCTAGTGCTGTAGGATAATCGATTACTCATGAACGGTTAAAAATTTAAAAGTATTTAAATAATAATATCGCTAAGCAATTAACTGAAAATTTTACACGACCCCTTAACTACATGTATGTTGGTCATGTAAATTACTTGCAGAGAAATCTGCTCCTGTGTGTTACTGGTCTTATTTTGAATACAAATGGTTAAATACATTTTCAGTGGGTTCCCTTTTAAGGTGTCAAATGTTTTTTGTCTATCACATGGTCTTTTACGAGGTTACCTCTTGGGTTTCTATCGCAGTTAAGCAAGGTCACTGAGAATTGGGTAATCAGTCATCATATAGGTGTAAAGCCATTGAGTGCAAAGTGAAACCCCAATCACACAAACAAGCCAAACTATTCTCAATGCCCAAATAATATTTTCAGTCTTATAGAATTTCACTTCAACGATAAACCGTAAAGGCTTGTTGTAGTACTGCTCCTGTTTTATGTGAAACTAGAACTGTTTCAAAGCTTTTTCTTTATTTTCAAGGATTCTTATTTCATAAGATCTTGATCTGAAAAACTCACAAATCTTAAATTTGATGTCTTCAGATTTGGCTTGCCCTGATGGCAACCAGGGGCTTAGCCAGAAATCAAAAGTATGTTGTCCAAAGTCATCATTTTGCTTCACCTCTTAAGGTCTTGCTGGACCTTGATTGTTATTGCATTTCGAGAAATAAACTTTGTAAAATGCCGTCCATTGTTCTCTATTGACATTTACCCATTTTACAAAAAATTTTGAAATTATAATAGGATTTTCACCACGTACACATATATGCAATCCTGAGTATTCAAGCTTTCCAAAAATATATACATATATATGGTACAGATTTATATACTTCTGCATAGGAGACCAAATACAACAGGTGTTCTGAAAATCAACCAAGGGGTCCAGCAAGACCTGAAGTAACTGGGTCTCCATTTTTTACAGTTTCCTATCTCCTGCATGTTAAAGCTTCTTAAAACAGGGTGTCCAAATGAGGCAATTGTTCAATTCAGGGTGTCCAAAAGACAGGTAGACACCCCTATGCCTAAGCCCTGGACGGCAACCAGGTAAGAAGTGAAGAAACACTGTTGAAATGCACTGTCATGCATGTATATGTATCGTTGTTTATTAATATTGTTTAATTTTTTCATTTTTAGGCTGTGATTTTTCTCCATTTCCTATGGGTTGGTCCATTACAAGCTATAGCAGTTTTGGCAATTCTATGGTATGAACTTGGTCCAGCATGTTTGGCAGGATTTGCTGTTTTGATTCTGTTGATACCTGTACAGGGCTGGATGGGACGTATGTTCTCACGACTCAGGTAAGAAAGCTGAAATTTAAGTCAATAATGAATGTCTTACTCTTTCGAATAATCGCGATTCACACCTCTCGGTTCAGTTCACAATTAAGTATACTCAAATTTACCTTCGGTCCCCTCTTTCTCTTCTTTCTATCATTATTGTGCTGTGGAAAAAAAAAGAAAATTTTTTTTAGAACATTCTTTGAACCTCATAACTCCAGATTGCCTCAGTCTGATTGTCCTAAAATTTGGGACAAATGTCACACAACATTAGAAGATATTATCTGTTCAGCTTATTACACCCATATTAATTACTCTAGCGAGCTTTATACAGACATACTTATTAATTTCTGTGGGCGTCAGCCATGTAAAGGCTTTTGTAATTAAATATACTAAGGGGATTTTTCATAAATTTTACACACACTTTGTCTGACCAGAAAGAAAAAGATTATTAAAATTATATGAAAATCAGTGCATATTAATTATGCTAATTAAGGGATAGTGTTGTAGAGGAAATATAGTCGAATTGACATTTTTAAAGCACTGTATTTCCATATTGAATAGCCCAATTGTCCTTAAATTTAGGGCAAATGTCACACAACATGGGGGAGAGGGATATTATCAGTTCAGCTCATTACATGTAAATTAATAACTTTAATGAGCTTTTCAAGTAAATTTGTGTTAAACATCTCATAACTCAACATTGAAAGGCCAGATTATTCTGAAATTTCGGGTAAATACCACACAACGTGAAACGAGAAGGATATTGTCAGTTCGGTTCACTGTACGCAAATTAATTACTCTTACAAGCTTTATGCAGACATACATGTAACGCCACAGTGTAGCTGAAATACTGCTGAATGTGGTGTAAAACAACAATCAATCAATTATGCAGACATATTAAATTATTTTGCATTTTTACCTTGAAGGCAAAAGGAATGCATTCCCTTTTATTGGCGAAACAGGCGAGCTCTTTGGCGGCCTTGCTGCTGCCAAGCATTTGTTCATTTTATTTTGATCTGATTTTGTTTTGGTTATCTTGCCTACTGTTGTAAGCTTGGAAGTGAGGGGATAAATATAAAACCCTAATTCACAGCTGCATATTCGTATGAAATTAGCATTCTCCAGGCCAGTGGTATTTATAAATGCTTAATAAGTATTTTCATCTCTTGGTGTATATGGAGATCATGATGCATGGAGAGTGCATTATAAATCATCTGGTAGAATCCAATACAACATCAGTGAAGCGCCATGAATTGACACGATTTAGCGTAACTAATCTATTGAAGAATTAGACAAAGATAAATTCAACATGTACTGGCAAATCTGGTTTCCTTGTTTCCTAGTCACAAGAGGTGAGTCTGTGATAACAGTTTACCGATCAGTTGAAAAGAACAAGATGATCGAAAAATGGTCTCCTGAAATTCATTTCAGCCGATTGACAGGTGATCGATCAGTCTGATCCTTTACTATATCAAGGCCTGGAATAACCAAAAATATGGTCTAAGCTAATACAAGTATGAATGTTTTCACATTTTAGACAAAAGACGGCAAAACATACAGATGAGCGTGTTCGCCTTATGAATGAAATTATCACTGGCATGAGAGTCATTAAAATGTACTGTTGGGAGATTCCATTTGGGAAACTGGTTCAGAAAGTCCGAAGGTAGGACCCTTTCCATTTTACATTTGTTTTTGACATTCGCTTTAAACTTGGATAAAATCATCATTTCTTTTGCTGTGACGGGGCTCGTACAGCCCTGGAAATTCATAAAAATATAATTAAAAAAATTGCTTGGTGTTGGAATTTTCTGGAAAACAAATCAATATTTTGTTCACATTTTAGAATAATTTGTTCATAAATTTCCCCCCATATTTTCAAGTCTAAATTTCTAGTTTCCTGGAAAATTTCAAACATTCCAGGACAAGTCATGTGATTTCTCTACTTCTGTACCAACCCTGTTTTCTGCAAATTCACTTACAGTATGTTTCCCCAATATGGCTTTACGGAATCCTTCTGTTTCGAAAAAAAAATAAATTTTGATTCAATATGAAATATAATTAGGTAAAATATTTTAGAATAGATAATTTAAACAGCCAAAAATACTTTTTATATTTACATCTTTCCCCTGGCTAAGTTTTGAGATACGTGTTTTCTGTAGAAATATTTTGGGGAAACATTGAACAATGTTATACCAACATGTAAAGGCATACACTGTACTTGGAGTTTCAGATTATATTGTTTAAAAATGTACTTTTCAGATTCCATTCAACAATTTTTTAAAATGCTTTTCAAAATGTCCATATCTATATTTATTATTCGATATATTTACATTTTATTAATTATTATCGTACTTATTTGCAAAATGTATTCATATGTGGCTTATAACTTTATGTTGCTTAATGATTTTTTTTAATTAAATGTTTGTTTGATTTTGGTTGAATTGATATAGTTTTTTAAATATAATTTTGATTTTCAGGACTTTAGGAATGAGTTTAAATGTTGATATACCCATACATTAGAATGTATTTCACTACTGTTATGTTTAAATTATGTTGTATTCATTTTGATGCACATTTTTTTTAACGTTTTTTTCACATTTATATAATTTTCTTATTTGCCTCACTGATTCACCAAACCCCCCACCCGTCAGCACCCCATCCTTCCGATGTAACCTAAAGCATGCTATGATCTAACCCTCCCTTTCAAACGCATTGTACGGGAATTTATTTTGCATTTGAATAGTCAATGAATCCGTTTTTTTTCTACAATTTTTTCTGCATTAAAAAGCTGGGTGGAAAGTTTGGTTTTTTGTTTGTTCGTTCGTTTGTTTGTTGGATTGGGTTTTAACGCCTTAAGGTTATGTCACTGCCATGATGGTGTGCCAGCCCAAGGGGTGAAACTACCCTAACACCACTGATAACAAACAAAAACAAGACAGGACATAAAGACGTCACAAACAGATCGACTTCTTTATCACCACCATTGTGTATTAACAAACCTACATTTTGAAATTAAAAAAGAAATTATAACATCTATGAATCTTTGTTTTGTAAACTGTTAAAAAAATATTGATTAGATAATTGGAAACTTTTATCTAAAAAAGCCAGATGTTTTCAGTTTATAATTTTTTTAAAGATGGTTTGTTGATAACAAACATAAAGTTAGGTTCGTTTTTTATCCTAATGATGTCTTGCTCAAATTAATGAAGGATAAAAAATGTAACATTATTGTTTATTTTTTTTCGCAATTCTAAAATTTCTTCCATAATGCTGAATGGAATCTTTTTGCAAAAGTAAGAATGAAATTAACAGAACATAGATAGAAATTGTTTAATAATTCAAGTAGAATGTGTTTATAAGACTAATTGCTTTCTAATACTGCACTGCATTAGAGGTAAGCTCTTTACAGATTATTGGTCATCTTGAAACTAATTTTTGACATTTTATTAAAATAAATTTAAAAAAAAAAAAGCAAAAAAAAGTGTTTCCCCAAAATGTTAATTTAATTTTCCTTTCTGCTTTGTAAAAAGTTGTTTTTAGACCTGATATAAATCTGATATTTTTTGTAATCAGCTTTCCTCAATTTATCTTCTTGCTTGTGCGTTTGTTTAGTGCTTTTTGTTTAATTGTTATGCAATCGTGGATCCGTATTCCACAATAAGTGTGAATGTTGCGTCATAATACATTAACTCAGAGTACATGTATGTGTAAGCTAAAATAACACAGCCTTTATTCTCATTAAACATTTTCTTCAACTACTTTTTTACTAATCCGCTTCATAAATACAATTATCTATTAACAGCCACAAAAATAAAAATACAAAAAAAATAAAAAATAAAAGTTTTACGATGTTTTCTCTCGGTTTTCCATCGTAATGAAGCAAGGGACATTGTGAAGTGGACAATCCGTTCTCATATAAGTGAAATACCCTTGAGTACGACGGTAAACGCCTATCAAACAAACAAACAAACAAATCCTTTTGTCTGGGAATCTCAGAACTAGGGGAGAACACTATTCCAATCTGTTTGTGGTGTTGTCGTATTGTGTCTTGTGATTGTCCTGTGGTGGTTTTTTCTGTTGCCTGTTTGTCTGGCGTCGAGGGTGTTGCACTGCAGCAAGGTTTATTTTCCAACAGAGCAATTGTTTAAGTGCACCATCATCATATAAGTGATATTATATTATATGACACTGCTTGTCTGTGTTTAATCACATAATTTTGTCTAATCTCACCTCACCAATAGGTTAATAATTCTAATGTTTGGGATAGAGCAAGTCCAACAGGACTTTATTCCAGCCTAACTCAGAATATTATGTAACCATTTTTGTATATGGATTTATTTTGGTGAATAAATGAAATGAAATGAAATATTCCTGCGTGTCATAAAACCCTATCAATCAATTTGGCTGGTTAGTTCAAATAGTCCACAACCTTATCGCCTGCGACCTGTGAGGTCAAGGATCATTTTAATCATATAAGTAAAAAATACAAAGAGACAGACAAACCATCAAACTTAACACCAATTGCCATTAAATGAATTGAACAAACAAATGAACAATCACAGGAAAACAAAAAGATAATGTTTTCTTTTAACCATATTAACAAAATTGTGTTTAGTTTGACTTTATTTACCATTAGGCAGAAACTGAATGGGACCTTCACTAATGTTTACTCTGTGCTCTTAAAAGTTGTGTCTACAATTGTCTGTCTAAAAATACATGTACATAGATGGTAGTAAGCCTAGTGGTTTTCTTGTTCCTCTGAGTACTGTTGGTGCTTGTCATTTGTCTTTAAAGTCAATGGTGTTTTGTTCAAAGATTTTATTTTTTTTTACATTTTTGTGGAATTTCTGATTTCTGAATATGTTATCTTGCATGTATTTGATGTAATCGGTCAGTTCATTTTTAAAAGCTTACTAATAAGAAATTTATTATTCACCCTTTGTGGAACTAACAAATGAGTTTGGAAAAATCCATTACCTTCAATAACTTTTTGAATTGGACCTTGAATTTTAGAACATTCATTCAGAAACGACCTCTAACTCTAACCTTCATCCTACTGGAATGAAAAGGGACTTTTCCCTGCCCTGTAATACGTTGAATATTTAAAAACCGCATGAATTTGATTGATCATATTTTCCTTAGAAATGAAGCTTATTCAAAAGAACAGTACAATGTTTTTTCATTTTTAAAAAATTTATTTTTGATTCCGCTGTCAAAACAAGCCATAAAACTGACTGTGCTAATAGTTTTGTTTACACCAACTACACGTATCGTGATATAATCATCTATCCTTTTATATAATCATCTATCTAATCCTTTTCTGTTTCTATGGATTAGATTTTTGAATAATAAATTTCAAGTCCATCTCGGATTATTAAAGTGTTGAACCTTAAAGCGATGCTCCGGGCTGCAATAACCCTTATATCCCTTGAAAGGTTACTATTAAACATACTTAAATATGATATCGACTTATCGTTTCTTCATCTTATAAAATCACTTGAGGGTTACGAGTATATACCTACCTACAATCACTGGTAGCTGACATTTTGGGCGTGGTCAACCATATTCATGACGTCACGCGACTAACACTCTTCTGTGTTACATGTTAATAACATGTGTGAACCAATGACCTATATCGGTTGCCCTGGTGCTCTCAATGCTAAGGGGCAACATGAAGCCGATCTCTTTATGATGTATTTGTATAGCTTCCTGTTATTGTTTTGTTTTATCGCTGTTCGTTGCCAGTAGTCACGTAGGTGGTTTCTTCCTTCCATTGTGCACGGTGCCATTTAAGTGAAATAACCTCAAGTATGAATGAAACAAACAAACATGACGATGAATGTAATATTATTCTCATAATTATTACGATGATTATTGGCACTTTTAATTCTTGTCGGAATAACTGTCAAGGGAAATCATGCTCTGTACTTCTGAATAAGACTACGACAAGAGATGTCATTAGGGGTAAAATGAAGTATAATACAGAAGGTGATCCTTGAATTTGGACAGATTCTAGTTCAGAAAATTGTGAATTGACTTAAAGAAACTCATAGATAATCATCGAAAAGCAAGCAGTAGGCCTAAATGCCGACTACCTAGAAATAACGAAAATATTGAAGGGGATTATTTGCCTGTCTTCAATAAGAATTGATTGGGGCAAGAATAGGGGGAAATGGTTCTCGTGATCGGTCTGGTGGGTCTGGTAGAGAGAGATAAACGGCTTACACTGGAATATGTGTGGCCTCATACGCACAGGTACGTATCTAAACGAAAATATTTCGTTTTATATGTATTTTGTGAAACAAAAGCCCAGCCTGAATTGTCAAATGGGTTAAATCTGCCTCATCGGTGCTGTGTAGGACACCCGGTGTTTACTATAACCTGGGAATAGTATATAGACTCACCCCAGCTATAACTAAGCAATTTCGAAAAGTTGGTTAATGCGGATACCTTCTTGTGCGGTAAATACATCTTTTACTCACCCTTTGGTTGGATCTAACGTAATACCCATTGGACGTTGGACGTTTTGGTCTATGAGGATTTTAAAGTCAAACGGGTCTTCGTCCAGTGTGGATTTAAACGCTATCCAATTAAATACACCGTCCACCCAGTAAATGTTTCCAGTCGACCAATCCACAGCCATGTCGTATGAATAACCAGGTCCAATAAGAAATACCTTAAATTCGAAACTGTTGGCCACATCTGATACATATATGGTATGCCGAGATGTATCAAAGTAGAAAAGTTTGTTTCTGCGATAATCGGAGGTTATAGGAAGTGGGTGATTACTCCTTGTGGAATCCGTAAACTCTTTAACAGTCCATTTTGCCGGATCGATCTCTGTTGAATTCCAAGACACATAAGCCAGAAATGGATCATTTCGATCTCCATCCAATATTGACCATATTAGTTTTACTTCTGATCCGCCTGCATCCAACAGAATAAAAACACGGCAAATAAACAAACATGCACAAATAAACCCTGTTTATGTTGTCATCAGTATTTTAATTTGATTTCACCAACACCAGATATAAAATTCATAAAACCAGAGTAGTTATACGTATTAGTTCCTAGCCTCCGGCGATGTTAATTCAATAGCATACGACAACAGTAGGCCTATCGTACGATTAAATGTCGACGTATAGACGTAAAAATATCGTACGAGATTTTATTGTCGTACGACATCTTGAGCAAGTGGCTCCAGTTTTCATTAATTGGATATCCGACTAGCGAGTTTGATATTCTATTTAACCCTTAAATGTCATTATTTCTAAAAGAAATCAATTGATATTTTTGCTTTACTCGGGAAAGGCTAAAATATTTCACCCTGAACGTAATACTATAGCGTTGCCCGAGCTGATCACTTTAAAACTCTTTCACATTTCTTGGCTTATTGAAGATTGCTCATCAGTAACTCATTCACCTTGTTCGGGGGATTGAAAAGGCTCAGCAATAACTATAGTTCACCTTGTTCGGGGGATTGAAAAGGCTCAGCAATAACTAGATCAACTTGTTCGGGGGATTTAAAAGGTTCAGAAATGACTAGTTCACCTTGTATGGGTGTTTGAAAAGGTTCCGCGGTAAATTTGTCCCCTTTGTGCGGCTGATTTAAAAGGGCTCAGTAGTAACTTGCAATAAACAGCCGACTGAACCGTGATGTAGTGCCAATTTATCCCTCTCCTGTGCACTCCTATACAACGATACTCCACGATACACCACAATATACCACGATGGGATCACCTTCATAAAAGCTGACGAAACGGAAATAACCTTTTAAAACTATTGTTAGTCATTATTTTGAAGGAAAAAATGGATAACCACTCCATAATATTAGCATTAATGTTAATTTAAGACAATACCCAATGTTTTAACAGAAGAAACGAAGGGACTATCTTTTTTACATTTAACATAGCTATATTCTCTGTGCAACGTCAAACGACTTCACAGTACCAAAATGTGCATTGCGTTAATGACGTCACACAAAGGATATATCTACACAAAATGTAAAAAACACACAGTTCTTTTGATGTCATTACGTCTGTCTGTGACCTCACGTGAACCAACAAGAGTAGTGCTGATCTCCACACAGACGTGAAAGCAGTCGTAAACTCGCGTGAAGTGTGCGGAAACTCGTCGTGACTGCGTGACATGTCGGGACGAAAGTTTTGACATGTTCAAAATTTTGGCACGACAATTTTTTCGCGACCGGTTCGTGAACTATGCGCAAACTGTTCGTGAACTTGTCGT
>JAQQZZ010099780.1:0-16589 GCA_030265115.1 Mopalia vespertina
CAATTGTTCCTTATATATAGTCTGGCCCCCCCCCCCCCAGTCCAACCAACCAACGCAAATCTGAAAGATGCAGCCGCCTGTCGTGACCCAATCAGCCCTGTAAGTGTTATATAAAAGTAAGTTATACTGACAAGTTAGTTATACTGACCTGCTGAAGGAACCACTGTGAACCGTCACATGACTTAGTGATACCCATACACACACAGTCTGCACATCCTTTTGAGTGAATCACGTCAAGATCAAAAGATGTTCCAGAACATTGGTCACATAATAAGCCAACAACATTCTCCTGTTTAGAAAGAAAATAATAGTATTAAAAATATTGACTTTATTGTGTAACAAGAGGTGAGCGTGACTCACTTAATCCCATCTGAAGTAATCTATCAATGTTGGAGCTATGGAGAAACAAGCTAAAACATTCACTTTATCCACTGCAACTTTGCTTTAATCATGGAAATAGTTCAATCTTATGGTTATCCAACCATAAATTTGAGTGGAATGACCACATTTTAAATAGGAATGTAGTTTAGTGTACATGTAAGACCAATATGTTTCTAAAATTTAAAAAACCTGTGCTAAGTGGTCTGTCATACTATTATCATCATTAATTGTGTCTAAGCACCATTTATATTCTATTAAATAAGGCCCAATTAATTTAATTTATTACACACAAAATGAGATAGAGCAAGCCCCTTGGGGTTTTATTCCCACCTATAGTATCTTTGTTTAATTATATTTGTATACTATTATATTATAATGTTTATGGTGAATAAATCAAATCAATATGTTGCCATGGAAATCATATATTTTAAATACTATAGGAATGTAGTTTAGTGTAAGAACAATGTGTTTCCAAAATTTGAAAACCCTTTGTTAAGTGGTATTGTTTTTATCTTGTTCATGCCCTCTATACAGACGGACGGACAGACAAACGGAAAATTTGATTGAAATGACCCCGTTTTATATGGGAGTGTAGTTTAGTGCAAGACAAATGTGTTTCCAAAATTTGAAAACCCTGCTTTAAGCGGTATGGTTTTAAACATGTTCACGTCGTCTGGTGTACTATTATTATGTATCATTATGTTGCCAGGGAAACCAGAAATTTGATTGGAATAACACCATTTTAAATAGGAGTGTAGTTTGGTGCAAGATCAATGTGTTTCCAAAATTTGAAAACCCTGCATTAAGCGGTATGGTTTTAAATGTGTTCACATCATGTTGTACTATTATTATTATGTATCATTATGTTGCCAGGGAAACCAGAAATATGATTGGAATGACCCCATTTTAAATAGGAGTGTAGTTTAGTGTAAGACCAATGTGTTTCCAGAATTTGAAAAGGCTGCGTTATGCAGCATGGTTTTAAACGTGTTCACGTCGTATGGTATACTCTTATTATTAGTATGTATCATTATGTTGCCATGGAAACCAGAAATTTGATTGGAATGGCTCCAATTGAAATAGGAATGTAGTTTAGTACAAGACCAATGTGTTTCCAAAATTTGAAAAGCCTGCATTAAGCGGTATGGTTTTAAACCTGTCCACGTCGTCTGGTATACTATTATCATTATCATCTATCATTACGTTGACATAGAAACCAGAAATCTGATTGAAATGGCCCAATTTTGTTTTAGAAAAATTTGTTAGCACTCCGTTATCTTACTGTCGGAGTTGTAAAACGTTTCTGTAGTTCATTCTGCAGAAATGTATTTTTTTTCTACTAGTATTGACTTTATTCTAACGATACATATGCACATTTGTATTCAATAAAACTAACTGCATTTAGACTGGTTCCAATGAAGTCTGTCATAATTTACCCCTCATACTGTAACAATAATTAGGCTGAAAACTATTGTACAATTTTATTTTCATCACGTGCAAACTACTGACTAACAACTTATTTCTCTCATAAAACAAAGTGATTCATCAAAAACATAAAAACTGTGCAATAGTAAGGCTTTACAGCTGTGGTCACCCCATTCTAACTGCACTGTTAATATACCCATGGGTTCTGATATCAAACATATTTTTGATCAATCAGAAAACCGTTAAACGTGAAGACAACAAATAAAATGAGCCTAAAGAGATAGCCTGCAATCAACAGTGATGAAAAATTATGTTTCGTGCATGTGTATACATTTCATAATCGTGCCAGAACCAATTTTGAAACTGATTTAGTAACTCATGTATGGTGAACATTTCATGCCATATCACTACTCTGTCTGTAACTATAACCAATCATTCAATTAATATCCACCACAATCATTTCACAACAGTTTTGGTCAATTAATGATGAGATATAGATGTACTGTTTTGAAGGTGATTATTGAGAATAGTTATTGAATAATAGTCAGACACATAAATATACAGACAGAAACGATATGGCATGGGAAGTCCTCCATATGTGAGTTACCTAGTGGGTTACCAAATTGGCTCTACTATGACTATGAAAGATATCCACACACTCTGTTTCATAACTGTCAAGTAAAGGCTATCTTTTCAGGCTTATTTTATTTTTTGTTATCATTCCCACTATTCTTACATAGACATCATTTTTTTGTGAATATTTATGAAAATGAAAAAAAAAGTCTGTAAATCAGATACCTACTAATTCAAAATAGATTTTGAATTTTACTCTTCATAGCTATGGTAAATTATCTTTTTGCATGATGGTAATGTACAAATCTAATTGACCATATACTTTGTTCTGACAGAAATCATCCTCACAACAAATTGATAAAGATATTTAAAGTTGACATACCTTACATGGGCATTGGCCCGATGTTTTATTACAAACTGGGCTATTGCTGCCCAGGGGGTCACATCCACAGCCAACACACCCGGAGTTAGACAGACCTTTAAACTCATCAGAACATTGGTCACACTTGTCACCTGTCACACCGACGTGACAATCACAAATGCCACTTGTTGTATTACACTGTGGATTGCTTGTTCCAACACCACAACCGCAGGCCTACAATATTAACCCAATAAAGAACATTGCTTAACATATTGCAATCAAGAGCTGCAGCTTCACTGAAAACATCTTAAAAGAGGAGGAAACAAAGAAATATGTATCTTCAAGTTTTAAATCATGAAAACTTTTACTTGGCTATTTCTTGGAGAAATTTCACCTAGTAATTTAAGACTTGTTAAGACAATAAATTGGACTGCATTTTAAGAAATTCTGCAAAACAATATGGTCAACTTTGCATAATTTAACAATCTTCATTTCTATATGTGTTGTGAACACAATAAATTGAAAATAAATAAACCGATCTACTTCAAACTTGAAAACACAACTTCCACTCTTCACAATGACAGATGTTTTTATATTCCAACAAATAGCAGGGTCCAATATGGCCAACATTGTATATCTTGCAATATTAAAGCCTGTGAACACTATAACGTCAAACAAATTCAGATATTACATTGATATTTTTCATATTCCTATTGCAACAATGGATGGGATTGCATCCAGTGTTTCACCAAATGACACATGTCCATGATGCTATTGCACATTTGGCAATTTTTAGGTGTCTATGCTGTGAACAATACAACTTGAAAAACATTCAGAAATTAGCCTAAATTTTTGGACTGTATTTTCTTCCAGTTGGGACAAAGGAAGAGATTTTACCAAATTATGTGGGAAAATATGGTCGCTATTTAACGCATGCTGTGGCGAAGTGGAGAAAAGGTATTGCAAAGAGAAGGAGATAATGTGGTGCCAGGTTGTCCGGTTAAGCTTCTATGTTTAGCTAATACCATTCATATCATAGGCATATCTTTCATGTTAAACATTTTTGTTTAGCTTGTTTAGTTAAATGCATGTACATACCGTGCATCCATTTGGTGTCCAATCATAATGCAGACTGGCACAATTTTCACAGGTTAATCCAATCATAGCTGAGGTACAATAACACTGACCAGTAAACTGATTGCATAGCTTGTTAGCACCGGCACAATTACAGGCTGTAAATAAAGATAACAGTGGTACAGAATAACTTATCTGATATCTTATTCACAAGAGGTACATGTACGTCTAATTCTAAACATTTCGAAATTTCATTTAAAGTTTCAACATAGGTAAGAACAATCGTGCAACTACAAAGTCGATATCCATGATTACTTTTTCAACAAACTATTTGATTGTTTGGGTTTCACAGGTTTTGGGCAGACAAACATACATACATGTACATCCATTAATGGTGAATGAGAAGTGGTCTGGTAAACATTGGTCACATTTCCTGCCTCCAACGCCTGCCTTACAGGGACATTGACCTCCAACCTTATTACACATAATGGCGGTACTGCCCACTACACTACAGTCACAAGGCTGACCACCAGATAGGGCATTAGTGACCACTGAGTAGATCTGTCCATTGCATAGAGCCTGTTTATCAACAGCAATGCTGGAAGAGGAAAAGAAATTAGGTTTGATAATTCCTAGAATTTATTACATTAAAATTAGGATTTCTTCAATAATAATGTGGGGAGAGGGGCTTAGAGACATTGTACAAGGGCATAAATGTCAAATTACTGTGATCATCATTCTTTTGCTCAAGCTTTTGTCAGACCCCTGGGTTGATTTTGAGTCAAACAATTTTCAAACTCATTATGAAGCAGAATTTAGGTTGGAACATCATGCACATGTATGTATATTCATTTATTTATTCAAACTATATATTTTAGGAAAGCTTGGATACTCGGAAATATCCAAGTACTACTTAAAGTATGTTAAAATTTATGGCAAATTGAATTAATACATGTGAATTAATTTTCAAAATGTAAATATAAATACTATAAAACCACAAAAATTAGTTTATCTTGTAGAACAGTCGTTGAACTGAAATTTGAAATTTTGCTTAGAATGATTTCAATGCACTTTTTTGTATGGTTAACCTTAGGAAAACGTATCAAAACACAAAGTATATCCAGACCTGTGCACCTGCATTGACAGACTTTAGGATAAGTCAAATCTATTCTTTCTTTTACAAAAATTGTTCAAAACAATGGGTTATAATATGTTGAAAGGAAAAATGTCTAATTATTAAATTTTTATGTATGCAAAAAGGTAGAACTTGAATTTAAAAAAGAAAAAAGCTATAGTATAAAATTGCTTTAAATGTTGTTTGCTATATTGTGTCCACTTCCCTCCCCTCTAATTTAAAAAAAAAAAAAGGCCAGAAATCAAATTCAACATTATCACATTCACAACAGACCAAAAATATTCATCAGGGGAGGTAATCGAGACGTATACATTACATTATATGAAAAACATAGAGTTATTCCCCTTGTTACTGCCGTGATATTTCACAAGATTCGGTGCAGTAGTATGATAAGAAATATATGTATAAATTGTGATTTTTTTTTTCGCTATCATAAACTTTTATTGATTAATTTTAAATAAAAAGAATATACAAAAGGGGTCCAGCAAGACCATAAGCAAACTTCTTGAAGGGATAACATAGCAGTTACAATGCCATCTACTATTATCGTATTAGCTTAACAGGATACCTGTAGTAATGGGTGAATCAATATTGAATCCTCCTTGTTAGTTAAAAAGAACCTACAGGTCATCTTCAGTTGTTGACATGGTTTAAATGTTCTCCCTTTGTCATCTTATATATGTTATAATATAAAGACTTAACACTTCTACAAACAGTCAGCGACTGAATGAGGATTTCTCCAATCAGCATGTATGTATTAAACTATATTAAATCACACCATTAAAAATGTTTTGATTCCCATGCAAAGCAAATTTGGCCAATGCGCAGTTGAAATTACTCCTGTCCACATAGCAACTGAACATCATATGGTTATGATATCTGTTGTCAAAATGTACTGGTTTGGATAAAGGTCATCGCTAAAGTTTCCCCGTCAAATCAATACCACTGATGTCTTAATGGCATCCCTTACATACATGTATCATGTGACTTGTAAGCTCAGAAACTTACTTCTGTCCATTCTCCAACACCTGGCAATCCGCTTTAAACGTTGGTCCGTTATTACCTAAAATACTAGCTGTAAGAAACTCAGTGGGTATGGCAACTACACGGTCCTAAAAAGAAATAAGTCAGAAAACACATAAAAGCATCAATCGCTGTAAATAATATAACTTTAAAGGAATGCAATAAAAATATGAAGCAGATGTGAACAGTTTGTTTCAATTTAGCAGACAAATTACCCAGTGTGTGCATGTCGCCCACAGACATAAATTACCCAGTGTGTGCATGTCGCCCACAGACATAAATTACCCCATGTGTGCATGTCGCCCACAGACATAAATTACCCAGTGTGTCTGTGCATGTCGCCCACAGACATAAATTACCCAGTGTGTACATGTCGCCCACAGACATAAATTACCCAGTGTGTGCTTGTCGCCCACAGACATCATACATGTGTTTTTGTCTATGTCGCCCACAGACATCATACATGTGTTTTTGTCTATGGATAACCCTGTTAAAATCATAGTCTCAAAACCACTAAAGAATTTGTATCGTTCTGACAACTATGCTAGCTTTTAATATTCTGTTTTCGTTATTTTGGGATAACACTTTCTTAGTTTGAACTGATTCTAGTTCAGGAAATTGTACAGGTTGAAACCCATCTGGGAATTGAACCCACAACCCTCAGAGTTAGGCACCGACTTGCCAACAGTAAATGCCGGCCACCTAGACCACTCATCCACCCGGCCTTCTACCCTGCATAGAAGGCTGAGTGTTCTAGGGGGCCGGCATTTACTGCTGGCTATTCGGTGCCTAACTCTGCACAATTTTCTGAACTAGAATTTGTTCAAACTAAGAAAGTGTTATCCCAAAATAACGAAAATACTGGTAATATTCACTTTCTAAAAGACACAAAAATGGATCATATTCCTAAAAGCTGAAATTTTTTCTCTTCCTGATCATTTTGAAATCATGCCAATCTAAAAAACACAAAATTTTCCCTTTGAAAACGAATCCAAAACAGAAACACTTAGAAAGAGAAATTATTGGATTAAAACTCTTCAGGAGTTATATCCACTGGCACTGGGTTTTAATTGAAAACCAGGTAAAGGGTACAAAAAAAAGAAATAATTCCATTTGTATTCCAATATGACCAACCTAGCACCCAGTTTGCTAGACTCCTTATATCAAAATCCTGTACCTAAAATGTTTACTCCTCTCTCACAAAGACCCATTATAGGTAAAAGAGAAACAAAAGGACCTACTGGTTAAGGCGAAACTCCGCTCTGTATCAGACAAGCTGTAACACGCGTTCACTTTAGCGGATATATGATTGGTTAATTTCTATATCTCTGAAAAACTGACTTGTAGGCTGATTTATTCCTATCCCATACTGACTATCTTGTTGGTTACATATTTATCTATACTTTACATACCATGTAAATTGACATTACCTTCTCTCGAGATGTCTATAAGTTACCCATAACACAACTCAAGATCACCCCTGGAAAATCATGCGACCCAATTTCTACGTCTGGTGAGAAATTTAAAAAACAAAAAAAAACAACAAAAAAACCCACTCCATTATCGATGTCAAACCGAAAAAAGTTTAATTTATCACATAAAAGTTAAACTTATAGTACAATCTGTTTAAGATTTGTTTTTAACCGTATTTGCCGTATGTAGAATCTGGCAAGAAATCTTTAACCTGAAAACTAGTGGTCGCGAGAAATTTTACATTTTTTCCAGGGGTGCTCAAGATTAAGATCTATTTAGAAACTTGTCTCTGGGAGTTTATCTAGAACATGAGATGATTCAACGATTTGAGTTTATCTAAATCCCTGTGCCAGTGTGATTACTTTTAAGAAATATATGTATGATCATACTTTTATATAAGGGCTTTCTTTTACTGTTGTTTTATATAATTTACTGTAATCTGTTTTCTATAATTAACTATTCCATATATTGTGTTTGGAGCTCGGGACTGTGAGTAGTACATTAAAGGAGAATCAGTGGTGCAACATGCTAAACACTGAGTCATGGCCACAAGCTCTGCCAATCAGTGGAAACTAATCACAAATTTTCATGACTGCTTGTTTGGGATTTTTTCGCATTTCAGTCATATGAGGATATGCTTGCTCAATTTGTGACGGAAACAACTCTCAACATCACTGGCAAGAAATAATGTCAAGGACAAACATTAAGGTTTCTGTTGATGAGTAAGTATTGACCGCTAACTTACATACACCTACTTCACTTTTACTTACAGAACTATAAAAATGGATGAAAATAGTTGAAAGAATAAAGCACAAAATGTTTAATTTACAAATCTTTAAATTCACTGCCTCCAACGTATTTAAATACATTATAAATTCAAAACAAATATTTGCACACACGTACAATACATTCAACTGCTTTTGATAACAATCTTCCTTCTTTCAATTCAACATACATGAAAAATAGTTTCTATCAAACGAGAGGGGGTCCCTGGATTAATTTACCATTAACCTTTTACAAATTTTTAAAAATCACTACACTACTTTTTTAATCAACATAATATATAACTTTTGTGAAAACTTCAAAATGTCAGTCGAAAATTTATTATTAATTAATACATTTGATAATCTACATATCCAATTTAACACTTTGATCATTTATTTAGGATATCTAAATAACTTTGATGATTTTACTATTTATTTATATAAGTGAAATTCCCTTGAGTACGACATTAAACCCCAATCAAATAAACACACAAACTTATTTATTACAGTCAGATTTCTTGTCAATGAACAGTATGATGAAAACAAACAATACTTTTGGGCACTTAATCATATGAGTGTTAGTTAGAATGACAGTAGATAACAACAAGAGCGAATGTAGATTACATACCACAAATAATACTCCAGCTGACTGGATAGATACGGTATAGGGTGATGAGAATGGAGTTAAGGTAAACAGTTTGGTATCACCAACTTGTAGAGAACACCAGTTTGTTGAACAGGGAGGAAATAATACAGATGTGACTAAACCTGTTTGAACAAACCAAATACAAGTATCAATTAGATCTATGGATTACATTTGTGCAATAAAATAACATCTCATAGACATCTGTATGTGAGCTTGTCACAAAACAATTCTTTGTCAGGAGATGGCATCAATGTCTTGAACAGAAAGACAGCACAACAGTGTCTGGTAAATGTGGTGAGTCAAAGTGGTCAATAGGCGAAAAAAAAAAAAGGCTTGGTAAAATGCAAAGAATTGAGATTAAAAAAAAAGAAAAAGAAAAATTCTGAAAAAATAATGAGTTAAAAACACTGCAGAAATTAATACAAATAATACAGATTTACAAAAGAACTACAGAAAAAAGCCTGAGAATTTTTCACAAATGAATTGTTTTCTTTGTTTTAGTTACATGCACAACACAATGTCAGCTTTTTTATTATTATTGCAAAATAAATAGAAGAAAAACTTGAATTTCTATATTTTTCTACTATATATTGTATTGCTAAAATATTAAAAGTTTCATGAATTTTTATTAAACTCATAAACTATATCAAAAGTTTGAAAAACCCACAAAATTCCACGGCTTAACAGTTGTATTTTAAGATGTGAAAGCAGATGACAAACTAACAGCTGGCAGACAAACCATATTTTTTTGCCATAATCAATCATAGAGCAGGCCTATGCTGTTGGGGAGAACAGTCAGAACAGGGTCTCCCCATGGTTATGCAAACTTAATTTACGATGACCAATTTATTGGTTTCCCAAATTGTTTGCAGTCTTCGTCTAAATTTGCATTTTGCCACTGATTTTGATACACACATTTATGTATTTACAAAATCAGCAAACAAGAGGACAATGCAAATGTTACGTTATCCCACAAAATTTAAGAGGACCGATTTGAAGGTAATGCCGGAAAAGATTACAGCACAGGCCTGATAGAGTATGTATAACATTTCTCTGGTATGCCCCTTTAATCTATAATAGCTTTATTATCATAGTGAAACATAATGGAGAAAAACAACTACCTGATATAGATACATTCCCTGGCACCTGTGTACTGGCCTTTAATCTATAATAGCTTTATTATCATAGTGGAACATAATGGAGAAAAACAACTACCTGATATAGATACATTCCCTGGCACCTGTGTACTGGCCTTGAAGCGAATAACAAGACTAAACTGTTGACTTCCTGGTACATTGGTTGGAATTTTTAACGTAACATCCATCCTTTCCTAATAAAAACATGAACATTCATATTAAAAGAATATACATTAACATGTGTTATTGCATAGTGAACAGGTTGAGAGGCATGTAGTCTTTAAAAATTTGAAGAGTTTATACACCCATCTAATTTAACTAAAATTCTTTTATAATATTACTGTTTGAACTCTCAGAATTTCTTCTCACTACATCCCTGATAAATCTACTTCTCAACCATAGATTACTTAGACTTGTCAGGACTATTCTGTATCATATAGGTTGAAGTCTTCGAGACATTCAGATAATTTTTAATAATTAAACATTTCTTTGCATTAGACCCCTGATAACTCTACTTCTCAACCAGAGGTTATTAAACCTTCTCACACTCCACTGGTCATAACGGGATGGCATCATATCTCATAGCTTGATTGCCACATACAAGGGTTTTTCACTTATTTGATGACTATTCATTATAACTGTTTGGGAAAAACAAAAAACAGAGATTGAAATCTTTCCAAAAACTAACTCACAGTTACAAGAAAAGTTCTAGTAGGCTACATTGTTGAGTTTCAGAGGTGCATTCCCAGTGCAGTCAAAGTGTGTATTACCAAATACTGCCAAAAATTGTTTTCTCTTGATATCCGCATCATAACTTTATTGTAACACCAAACACTTCTTGCACAATCATGCACATATTTATGTGATAGGAGAAGGGTAAGGTGGCCCATTCTTGATTAAATTGAATTAACTGAAGGAGTAAATCCACATGTAATTGACCAGATTTTAAATCCTTCTATTGTATTACTAATATTGTTGTCTACACAACTATTAATAAAACATGTACTGTACAACACTTACATTTGGATTGAGAATAGCATATCCATAGCCAGTGAATCCAGCATGGGCTGAAAGGTCTCCTATGTTACCTAAAGGTGTTTCAGCTTCAGAGTAAATGTAGTGGAGCTCTGGATAGTAAAAACCATCCACAATACTGTGAAAAAGAAAAAGAAAAGATGTGAGATATTTATTAGAATGTTCTGACCTTTACAAAGGTTTAAAGGTTATATTTTAAAGGTCAGATCCATAGCGAAACATCAAGCCTACATGTACCTTATAACATAAAGGTATGAAGGGGGTGTTCATCCCCCCCCCCCCTCAAAAAAAAAGGGGAAAATTGAGACCTCCATCGTGCATCACATTTGAACAGATATAAAATATTTGATCAAAATTACTTTAATGCTGTTAATAGTTCTGCCCATCCTTGTCCTATCAGAGTGGCTTTGAGGTCACACTCTTTTCAGAATACAGATTACTCATTTTAGTCTTGTATCCATTTTTTTTTCTTTTTAAAGTAAAAAATTTAAATTAAACTTCTTAAAATTTCATGCTAAAATTAGGTAATATTGTTTGTTTAGGCTGTCTGATTCTCAGAACTTCTGGGGCCTAGACAGCCCCTAGACATGCTAGCCCATTGGCTGTGATAGTCTCACCCCTCTTTTCACAAAATCCTGCATCAACCACTGCACCTTGCCAGACTTGGGGACTGATATTATTATGAATCAATGATAAATACTGAACACGGAACTTCAAGGTTAAAACACCTACAAAAGTTGGCAAGGGAGGTAATTTAATGCTTGCAAGGAGATCTTCGCAACATTCCTGATCACCAAAGACATTACTAATGTAAAGCATAGGACTTGGCACTGTGTCAACTATATAGTCATCTCGTGTGTTTGTTTGAGGTGTAACATTTTTCCAGAATGGCTTATGTTGAGTTCAAATTTATGGGGATGACAAGATAGTTCAATTTTAATCTTATACATAACTTTACAACATAAAAATTACAACATAAAAATTATTCGTGTCAAACATGACACTTGATGTATATTGACAGTTGATAAGAATTCCTTTTGCCAGCATAACCCATCTTAAATTCATCTTGTGAAGTTGTTTACGAGTGATGTCACCATTGTGATGTCAAGACATTATACACAGTGTTGCAAAAACATTTCATTGGAACCACAACTGTTGTCTTTGAGGTGGGCTTGTGACTAACAATACTATGGTCTGTGTACAGAATGCAAAGAATTTCTCCACAAAGATAGAGACTGAACTATGAAACTGATGTAAAGTATCTATTTATCGTTACTATTTAACAAAATTTGATAGATTAGATGGAATAAACTGACAAGAAACGGACAAGTTTATTATTATTTTCAGGTGATAGAATAAAACTAATGTTTCCCTAACAATGGTATAATATCGTCTATTTTGTCGCAGTTTGAGGTAAAGAGTTGACAAAATTTAAGGAAAAGATATAAACTCTTCCACCTCAAATTGTCATATTGTTAAGGGAAACATTATTTCTTAATTTTCTTTCTTGGTAAGGGACCGGAAAACTGCATGATTTGTATACATGGACTATTTGAGTGCAGCCCAGACAATATACCAGAAAAAAATCTTCTGAGGTGAAATAATTTTAAACCCATCAAATATATATGTATTTTTGCAGAGTAGATGGATAGGCCTGTATTTTATATATCCTCCTAAGACTCAGAGTAGTGTTCTTTGTAAGATTTTAAGTCAATTCAATATGGTAACTTCTTTAGGGCCATATTGGGAGTTAAGGTGTTGGTCCACAGAAATGGACATTGGTTTAGAATTTCAATTTGCAACTCAATAATGAATAACTAGGCAAGTGTAAACAAACAACTTGAACTAAAAGCGTTTTTACTATAGTGCATTCACCAAAATGTTTTAATTGAACAAAGGCAGTGAATTCTGAGAGCCATACCTATCACATTGTCGACCAGTCACTCTGCCCAGACAGCTACACTGACCACTTGTCTTATCACAGCCATCAGAAGAAACCCCTCCAATGTCACAACCACAGCTTGCACAACCTGCAAAAAACACTTAATTTCTGTCAATAATGTAAGGAGTTTGTTATTCTCCTATGAACACAACTTTTTTGTTTCTTTGTTGGATTGACAACAGTTTAATGCTATAAGGAAATTCAATTATACATGAAGACAGGTTTTCTTAAATCAATAGAAAATCAGAAAGAAATCTGGCAGAAACCTCCCCACTGATACTTGAATTTCATCTCCTGTCACACCCTCATTAACAATTCTCTTGAATAATGATTCTCAAAGGGCTTGATGCAGAAACTGCAACCAAGATTTAGACCTGTCAATAAAAGACTTGGTGATAAACCACCCAAAATCTGTTGAGAATGTCCTAACATAAGTAAAGAAGGTGAAGTTTTAGCTCAGAAATATACATGTAAGTAGCATTAACTTATAAAGAAACCTGCTATTTTTATATTTCAATAGCAAACAACTAAAGTTAGTTTTCAATCACATCTTCACCTGTAACAAACGTATACCTTTGTCCATGCCAGACAATCTAAACAAAATTAGTCCCCTAACTGCCTATAATGTTATTGTAGCTAATGCCAATATAATTAATTTTTCCTCCAATTTTCTTTAAACTTTTATTAAAAGACGGGACTAGTAGACAAAAATATGGACTAAACCCTTGCCTCGAATCCACAAAAGAGCTTGTTTTATTTAGTTGGTATCATTAACCGCTTAACCACCTGTTTCTACCATCACCTACATGCATATATGCTCTTTGTATTGTTGTTTAAAGAATTGCCTTGTTTAACATGTATGTTGACTGATTGATGACCACTTGACAAAATAAAATGTTGATATGTCAAGCAATATGATTTGTTCGTTTGATTAGAGTTTAATGTCATTCTCAAAGGCATTTCAATTATACGACGGATTGTCCATTTCCCATTGTTCCTTGCTTAGAAACAGTGGAAAACTTTATGAAATTGAACAACTTGACAGAGTATTCTGCTGGACTTATTCCATGTACATTTTTTGTGTTGTACATGCGTGTACCCTTTGTTGTTTGCTTTCTATACACATTATCTGGTTTTCAAGGCAGATTTGGTCAGATTCAGTGTCACATTTTATGATGTGTTATTAGTTGTATATAAGAAAGATAGAAAATACCATCCACATTGTCTGGACTGAGTTGGAAGAATCCATTTTTACAGCTGTCACACATCCTTCCTTGTACATTGGTCTTACAGGGACATTGGCCAGTGCTATTACACACAGTGTTAGAGCCAATACAGCCAGCCGCCTGGCACAGGCAGTCTGAAAACAACAAGAAAACCAGCCAACTTCTATAACAGAGAGTGATTGTTTGATGGACTAGTGGGTGCTTAATGCACAAGTTAGCAGTTGCTTCAAAAACACTTTGCTCTTATGACCAAAATTTATTAATCTAATACAGTATATGTAATATACATAACAAACTGCTGCGGGACCAGACATTAATGTCAGTTTAGACAAGATGTCAGCATTACAAGTTAGACTACAACAAGAACACAACAAATATAGAGGAATAAAACCATTTGATTTACGACCCAGCATTTTCATTCTCTTACTCATAACATGGAGCTATAAAGAGAAGGAGGCACAACTCTACCGGCCATTACGGCTCAGTAACAAGAAGCCCATGGTATGCTATAAAAAATTGCAAGGCCAGTGGGCGTGGCCAAGTTTCTTTGATGTTCTATGTACGAATCCGCCACCCAACAGATCTGAATGGTTATCGCGCAGCGGATTTCACGCAAGTGAGATTGTAATATGCGCATTCTTTTTCAGTTAAATTACAGCAATAAGAAATATGCGCATTTGAGATGTTAACAAACTTTGTGTCTTCCACCATGCTACTGACCAGGTCCGATAATTTTTCGATAACCGATACCACATACATGTATTTTACTTCAAACATAAGGTGTCAATTTCAACAAATAATTTTGTTTTGTGTTTTTTGGTAATTTCTGCCAAAACAAGGTTGATGAAAATTTCCAGGCCTGTGCTGTAATATTTTCCGGCATAACCTAAAAATCATTCCTCTAAAATTTTGTGAGGTAACCTAACATTTGCATTTTCCCCTGGTTTGCCGATTTTTTAAATACATAAATGTGCCTTGGTGACAAAATAAAGCAAAATTGCTTTAAAACACAAATTTCATTAATTATCGGATGACAAAATTTGTCAAAATCAGTAGCAAAATGCAAACTTAGATGATGACTGCAAACAATTTGGGAAACCTTTAAATAGGTCCTCCTAAATTAAATTTGCATAACCATGGGGAAACCCAAACTACTTTGTCAAAAGTGGAAAATTCTCTATCTTTAAGTCATTAAAGAGAATATTTCAACCAAAGATGGGTCATCAAATTTAGTTTATATTGTAGACAAGATCTTGATCATTTCATAGTATGTAGTCAATTTGGTGAACCCTTGGTTAAGTCGCAATTTAACCTTTTGTATGACCTACTTGTGCATTTTTATCAATTGGCTGTATATAAGTGGCTATTATGTTTTACACTTGATGGTAGCTAATTAATCCCCTGCCGAGCGGTGTGTTGTTAATCAATAGTCAGTTGAAATAAACAATTCACGGCTCGTTAAGGACTATTTGAATTAAGCTCTATGTGGTCAATTAGGAATATACAATCTAAAGTTGAGTTCATATCTCGAGTTCCTCGGACTTTCCCGAAGAGCGCATTAAGCCTTCACACTTCCAATGCTAATCCCTCTGTGTGGGAATCGATCATAGGGCACTTTGATGTGGGCCAGTTGTGCCTCCTTCTCTTTATAGCTCCATGCTCATAATAAGATAAGTGAAGATGTGTCGAATCAAAAGACAAATGATCAATAGTGGATAGTCATTTTGGAGCTAATTTGACACATAATCATTCCCCCAGAGAGCCGAGTTAAAATATGCAGTGGTTGTGGAAACCTTGTGTCTTCAGTAATGCCAAATGGTTTCAAAAGTGTCCAGGAGGACAGCACTTCTTCTTAGTTCATTGCAGAACATTGGTTGATTTTCTTTAGAAACAGAAACAGTATCAGATTCAGACAGGACATCGCCCAGCAATGTTAAGCGGACGATCTCGCGCTCCCAGTTATTCCTCATTGTCCATTTGAATCTAGTCTTTTACATTTATAACATAATGTTGCCTAGTTAACCTGCCAAAGTTATATCGCTGTCATCTCCATTAAGCTCATTGTGAGTGTCAGGCAAACATCCACATCTTGTAAAGTGCTTCTCACTTGGAATTGTTCATGTATCCTTCCAAGCTACGTCCACACAGTCACAGGGTACTGAGACTAACACTGCTATTTTCTTACAGAAGACATCCAGGAAACAATGGTATACAATACATTTTGCGAGTAAATTACAAATTTACCGTTTCCTGCATCATGCCTTTAACACATGGATGCTGCTCACTCTCTCAGCAGACTGAACACCACCATGACCAACTACCCTAAATCACCTCCAATTTCGTCCATAATATGGCTACTTTAAAAGTAATTTTAAAGACTTAGAAATGGTTCCTG
>JAQQZZ010099791.1:0-16586 GCA_030265115.1 Mopalia vespertina
AAGAATTATTTAGCCAAATTTCAGCCTGTCATTTGATCATGAAAAAAGTTAAATGTGAAATAATTAAGTTGACATTTATAAATTTTACTTATAATCATTCATTTAAGATCATACAAAATTAAGCAAAATGGTGTTTAGGTATTTAAAATGATGATTGAAAATTCGCTAAGTTTTTCTTATCTTTTAAGAAATACTTAAATAGCTTTATGAATACGGGCCCTGGTAATACGCAACTAATATCCCATCAAATGGCTTAAATTGGTTGATTGATGTTTAACACCCTGTCCAAGGGTATATAGTGACGGCAGTGTATCCAACAGTAATTGCAACTCTAGCATAACCATAAAATGTGAAGTGTTCAAGTCTGTCGGAAAATTCATGTTCCTCCAGTGCCAAGTAAAGCAGTATTTCTGTACTTGAAACATACTGCTCTCCGTTAGGTGGCCTAATGACTTAGATAATCATAGCAAAATCACCACAGACACTCAAACCACTTACATAATGATGGAGAATTCATCATCGACTAATATCACATCGGCTGCTTCTTTGGAGACATCTGTTCCCGACTTTCCCATAGAGATACCTATATCAGCTGCCCTGAGAGCCACAGCGTCATTCACCCCATCTCCTGTCATACCCACTATCAAACCATTGCCCTGTAAAGCCTGCAAATAAACACATAAAGTGGTACTGTACAATTCCTTGCCACTGGTCAGATACAATATTCTAATCAAATTTGTTTTGTATCTGCAAACTGATTTGCTGTTGGATTTCTTTTGGGACCATACAACCCAGGAATAATCGTCGCAAATTTTGCTATGCCACACTCTCTTTAAATATACGCTGTCAAAAATCGCACAGAATGTAAACAAACATGACAATCTAATTAAAATCAGATCTTAAAAATGTTTTGTTTGTCGCTATATTGAGATCTAATGCAATGACCTCACCTACAATGTCAATTTGTTTTTGAAATTGACCAATCACAGAGCTGCTTCTCAATTCTGGTTTCCGCCGTCGAACCGATGTTTCTCGAGAGCTAATTTTTATATGACCAATGGATATATGCACGCACATTCAACAAACACCATTCAAATAATAAACTTTGAGTGGAATTGCATTTTCCACTGTTTACCTGGGACTTACATTATCAACATAGAAGAAATTGGACAAATTCTGCTTTTTTGGCTGATTGAACAGTATAAGTAGAGTGATTGCGTTAGATCTGAATATAGCGACAAACAAAACACGGGGAGCGTTTTTGAGATCTGATTTTAATTAGATTGACAAACATGACAGACTAGGACAGTTCATTCAATGATGGCGAATCCAATAAAGAAAATTTATGACAGTTTTGACAGAATTGAAACCTAGCCAATCAATGATGGTAGAAGCCAATCAGCGACGACAAAGAAGCCAATCAGTGACAGCAAAGGAAAAAAGGGAAACGTAAATTCTCTGAGGGACAAAAGTAGAGAGTTCACACCCTGGTGTAATAAATAGCACACAAATTTCCCCCAAAAAGTCATACAGTATGGTTAAATACATCAGCAGCTGATGACCTCCATGTTTTGAATTTGTGTGAGACTATAAAGGTTTAATTATCTCCCTTGCAATTTTTACCAGGACATAATCATAATGCTCTCCATATAAACTCTGAGTTAAAATATCGGCTTTTACGAAACAGTCTGCCATGAAAAGTGAATAATAATATATTTCTAGATGGATTTCTGGTATTTTTAGCTTTACGTTAAGTTGTTACTCACTGACGTATATAATCGCAACAGAGGTGTATAGTTTTGGTCAAACTTAGCGGCGCTCGTCAATCTGATGAAACAAGTATTTAAACCCTGTTTTCTCCTATTAACCTACATTTCAAGATAGGGACATCCATTCGTTTGAAGTTTAAAATAAGCAATACAAGCGAGATTCATTTTTTTATTTACAGATAAGGCCTCAGGTTAGCGCTCTCAGGTAATATGTTTACCTAGAGCTAGCTTAGAATCAGTTTATGATGTAAGTAGTTCTCACCTTAATAATTTTGTGTTTGTGTCTTGGACTAGTTCTGTAGAATAAAGAGACATTGTTGATGATTTGTTGTAGCTGTAAGATATCCATGTTGTCCACTTGGCCTCCACTGAGAGTATGACCTCCTGTAGAGTACAGACCCAGACGAGCACCTGTGGACAATTATACAACTGTGTAGAATTCTTTATGGTATACAGGTACATGTTATTGTGGTTGGATACCATAATCAATGCTATTTGACTTCTATAACAGCATGCCAGACCAATGGGTGACGGAAACCTTCCCGACTCCACTAGCAATAATGACGACAAGATAGAACAATCAAATGACACAAAAACAACTACGCCACAACAGTTAAACCTCTTGTTGCCCTTCACCTCACAGACCGCGAAATCCATCACGGGAAGCGGCCCTTAAAGCACCTCACAGACTGCCCTCTCTGCTATAAAGTGGCAAGGTCATTTTGCAAAGGGAAATCACTCTGTTGTTGTAATGTCATAACTGGAAACCCACCATATTTTTTTCTATCAGTCAGAAGGCCTGCAAATTGTTTTTGCCATACTTTAGGTAACTTATTTCACTAGCATGATGGCGTGCCAGCCCAATCTGTGAAGAAAATCACCCTCAACTCCACTGGCAACAAACAAAGACATCACAGGACAGATAACAAAGACATCACAAATAGATTGGCTTCATGCTGCCCCTTAGCTCTGAGAGTACCTAGGTTTGTTTGTTGGTTTGATTGGGGTTTTATGTCGTACTCAAGGGTATTTCACTTATATGATGACATGCCAGCCCAATGGGTGAAGGAAACCACCCTCAACACCACTGGCAACAAACAAACACAGGACAGGACAAATACAGGACAAAAACAGGACGCAATACAGACACCACAGACAGATCGGCTTCCTATTCCCCTTTAGCTCTAAGAGCACCAGGGCAACATGAAGCTCCCTCCAACCACCTGCCCAGAAACACAGTAGTTATATCATCTAGTCGTGGCTATCCCCTATTGCCTGCACTAGTGTATGCTTTCATATAAGGCCGAAAGTGAGGGTTCCATCCCCAAGCAAAACAACAACAACAAACAACTGCTTGTACATATCAACCTGGTACTAAAAACTAGATTTTTTTAAACCACATGTCACAAACTCACAATACAAGTTGGTTTTAAAATATGCTGAAAAGAAGAATATTTTGCTTTTCTGGGGTTGCACATGAATCATTGAATAACAAGACACTTTACTTGCCAGAATTTTTTTTTTTTTTTTTAATTTTCCTAAATTTCCTGCAACTGTCATCAATTTTCTCGGCAATAAGATTCCCATATTTCCTAATTTATCTCACCATGGCCCTGATAGGCTAACTGGCTTTGAGATCTGCCCGACAGTGAAAAGGCAAAACATGCTCCAGTGAAGGTGTGGTATAATTAACTGATATAGCCTACTTGGTAATGTTATAGCTGAGAACATTTTTTGTTGTTTTTTGGGGCTTTGTTAAAACTGATCGCCAATGGAAAAAGTGATCAGGAATGTAGTTCCCAAGTTCCACATTTTTACGAGTCCTGCTCAGAGTCAGAGGACCACAAAGTATGGCCTTAATAATGTCTAGTATGCAAGGTCTTCGGCAGACACCCGTCCACCTGAAGTGAACAATTGCCTCATTTGGACACCCTGTTTTAAGAAACTTTAACATACAGGAGATAGGAAAACTGTCAATTGGACACCCAGTTATTTGAAATGTGAAGCAAAATGACCATTTTGGACACCATACTTTTTGATTTCTGGCTAAGCCCCTGCTACATCACATGTAGTATGTCACTTCATATTAGTGAAATCTAAACTTCAATGATACACTTTGTTGCATTTGCTAATACTTTGTAATTTGTTAAAATGTTGCTAAAGGAAATGAATGTTGCTGATATATTTCTTCATGTTGCTGGGTTTTTTTATAATTCATTCCCATTTCCAAAAATTTATGCATTTTTAAACACTCAGCAATGCATGCAAATAATTTCAGCTTTAATTTTTTTTTAAACTTGTAAACAGCAAATAAATTTTAAAGCTACATGTTTATTAAATTGTTAAACAACTTACTGTAATGCAGCCTTGACCTCAGATTTCAAAACCCAAGTCAATAATGAGGATATAGTGGAGAATAAATGCTCTTAAATTATATAGAGCAGCTTTTTGAATACAATGTGTTAAGGAAATGACTTCCTGTTTTATGTTCAGTTATCCACTCTCTCACATCCGGAAAGCTATAAATATATACAGTTCTAAGAAATAATAGAAACGTAATATTTTAACAATAAAAATGACAGGTTTAAGGAGAAGTTTAAACACCATGATGCCTTTTACTCTGTTCAAGGTCTGACAGAGGGTTATTTGCAAATCTGCAGACCTTTAGTACTTACTTTAGTACATACGGTAAGGAGTTCTGACTGGATATAATAAGGAAACTGTGAGAACTCAAAATTTAAACTAAAATCAAATATATCAAAATGATAAATGTCTGAAACAACCAACAAACTGGCATTATTTTGATTTTTTAAAAAAGTTATTTCTTTGCTGTTATAAATATAAGTGAACTTGCTGGAACGCTGTGGCTAATATTGTGGCTAACATCATACTCAAGGGTATTTCACTTATAGGATGACAGATTGTCCACTTCACACTGTTCCTTGCTTAAATACTGTGGAAAACCGAGAGGAAACCTTGTAAAAACCACCCCCCAGATTGCCAAAGCCACATCATATGAACTCACTCATTATACCTCGCTGATGGTGGATAGACAGGCTCGAACCCGTAGACTGCATGGAGGGAACAGCGATTGTTTGTTTGATTGGGGTTCAACGTCGTACTCAAGGGTATTTCACTTATATGCCAATGAATTGTCCACTTTACACTGTTCCTTGTCTAATTATGGTGGACAACCAGCAGGAAACCTCGTTAAAAAAAACCCTGCGATTGCCGGAACCACATAGTGACTCGCTGATATACATGATGGTCGATAGACAGACTAGATCCCGAGGGAACAACGAAGTAGGATTTGTAATCAGACATGTTAACCAATAAGCCACGGCCTGTGACTAAAAAAAATAGATAAATAGAATTCTGTCACATTTCTTTAATTAATTTGTAGAATTGCCTCAAACACTAGCTTTGGAAAATGTCAAGTTATATAGACAGCACAGTAGTAGTTTGCAGGCAAAATATTGGCCTCTAAATTAAATTTTTAAAAAATATTTAAAATTTTTTTAAATATTTTTAAAAATATTAATTTAAAGAATTCAAAATTAAATACATCCACTTAAAACTGAAAATTAAATATTTTATCTATACGAAAATCAAACGTTAATAGTTAGCTGGTTCATTATCAATATAATGATGTAAAACATTTCTGGTTGTACAAAAGTAATGAACTTGACATGTGTCTGATTTAAAGATTCAGAATTCTGATACAAATATAAAGTTATTAATTTTAATTACTGGTAGGCAATCATATTCAGTCACTATTCAATTTATTTTTTATTTGACATGTTGAAATATTTTTTTTACAATTTGCAAAAATTAACGTTATGACAAGATTCACTTTCTAAAAATACTGTATTTATGACGAGTTATGTAATAATACATTATACATAAAATATAAAAAAAATCAACATCCATACCTCCGTTTTCTAACGTGAACAAAAAAAATAATAATAGGATTCCAATATCAAAATTGAGGGAAAATTTTATTAAAATATACTTTTTCATTTTGCGACTTCAACAACTTCATGTATATGGAAAACGTACGTGCGTGCATTCATTTATGTAGGCCAATATGCTTGGCCTTCCAAGAATCACTTCAGCCGAGATCAAATTATCCAGGAAAAATTTAAACGAAAATTCTTCCTCTTTTTCAAAATACATAGAACAAACCTAGAGGCTTTAAGAAATTGCATAAAAAGGATTAAAATAATCATAAGGAATAAGTAAGCATTTTAAAAAAGAGTTTTACGATGGCGTTTGAAATCACTATATAGGTCTATTACAAAATACCTCGATTTAAAAGTATATCCTACTTAACAGCTGAAAATAAATACACCACAAACCTGTCAACATCAAAAAGGCAAAAATATAGCAATAAACACTGAAGATCTGTTAAATTCTATCTTGATCGTCATCGAGAAACCATTTTGCTATTTACGTTTTAAATCTGCATACATCCACATATTACGTCCGCATGTTGTCACTTCTCGGCAAATCAACTGTGTGGTCGAAATATATGGAGCTTTGAGCACAAAATTGCGAACGGTGTTTCGAAAAGAAAATTGAACGGGGCGCTGGGAAAAAATTGTAACACGATACAAAACATATTGAAAAATGTTCTAACTAAATTCAAATGTTACCTAGAAGTTTTTTTCCTGTTGTAAAAGCTGCAAAAGTATAGCCAATATTTCCAGAGACATCCTACAAAATGGCAGCGATATCACCAGACGCATGCGCTTTAGGGTGTATGCGGGTTTCTATCTAACTGGACTAAAACAAAATATTCCCTACATTTCCGAGCCTTTCTGGCTTTACAAGCTCTATCATTTTGCATTGATATAGAATATTTTTAATCGTACGTTCATTTGTCGGTCTAAAATAGATTATAACAATAATAATAAAGTTCCATTTCCTGTAAAGTTTAGCAACACTTTGAAACCCGCATAGGGCTGAACGGGTATACAGTGTGCAACTTCAAAACACCGAAATATGTTTCCAGTTAAAATAAATAGGGAAAAATATAGCTATGGATATCTCTTCATTGAATTATTGAAATCGAAAGCAAAATTGAAAATAAATAAAAATTGCTTATTGTCAACGCAGTTTTAAATGCAAAATTTAGGTATTTTGTTTAAAAAAAAAATTTGTCTGGATTGCGCACGCGCATTTTTACATGTGTCATTCGCGAGGTCAGCAACAACAGAGAACCGATGTTGTCTCGTTTGTTTGTTTTGGTTTCTAGAAATGACTGAACTGTTTCATTGCTGTGCTGTTCCCAATCGATCGCGGAGATGACATCAACGCATTTGACTCTCATAATTATGGGATCCCTCGGTGACAGATTATTGTTTGTGTCGGCCAGTTTAGGTGGATCTGTCAGTGATACAACAACAACAACAACACTGAACTCGATAATCAGCAACGACAGCAGTAGGGGCCCTGTATCACCACCAACAAATCATTGTCCAAGCGGCTACCTTGTTGGTCCACTCAGTTTATTTGTACAGGCCTTGTTAGCCTTTTTAGCCTTTACTTCACTTATAGGTTAGTTTTGAGATATATATCCATGATATACTGTGAGTGGAGGGTTGGGTTCCTGTTCCCCGGGTGCTTTCAGAGATAAGGAAGCCGATCTGTTTGAGATGTATTTGTACTACGATCTGTAATTATCCTGTATTGCCTTTTTTGTTACCAGTTACTTTGAGGGTGGTTTCGTTCACCCATTGGGTTGGCACTCCATCATGTGAGTGAAAAAACCTTAAGTACGGTGTTAAACCTAGCTATGCTACATGAAGCTTAATAATCGCCAGAAATAGCCGAACGATACCATCGTTCGGAACTTTATCTTCAAATATATACAAATTGCATGACCTTACCCTGTCATAAACTATCTCGTTTTCTTCCTTAGACACTTTTGGGTTAGACCGACCCATAAAAGGACCTCTCGACGTCCATTGTCATGTCAAAATCAATCATTTATTAGCAGTACCACACTCGTTAAAAATTGTCTTCCGCGGTAATTAGGTCATGCGCATTCAACGTTATTTAGTATTCAGAGGTAGGTCTTATTTCTGTAGTTTTCATAGGGCTATACCTCGTATCTCTATATACTGTATAGCTTATTGGATACGAATTCGCATCTATGTTAAACCGTAATCAAACAAACATCACCATACTATGAGTAAAATATCTTCAAGCACAATGTGTTAAAACACCCATATGGTCAATCATGGGTTATCATGTGTAAGCTAAAGGTGTCATTGTTAACATGGACAGGATACAACAGATCACACAGCCTATTTGCTATGTTCATAGATGTACTGAAAATAAACGTAATAACCGTTAATGATACACATTGCTTTTAGAATTAAATAGAATTTCCCATGATAATTCCTCTGTCGAATACTGATTTTCTAGAACAAATGCTCTGAACAGAGACTCCATTAAAATTGAATGCAATTTCTATACTGAGCTGCTGATCAAATCTCATTTGTACATTTCAAAGCTAGTCTAAGCTAGAGACCCCCCCACCTGTCATTTAGGACACCCAGATTATTATAAATGTTAAAAATGACAGGTAGAAATTCTGAATTTTAACACGGAAAGAGAGGAGAACTGAAAATTTGGACTACAAAATTCCTCAGAATAGGGATTTGTGACCGAGAATCAGATTTCCAAACCTAGCTAAGACACTCGTGTCAATTCACTTTTGCATAATCTGTAAGTGAACCCTTATCTAATCACATGCTGACAATTAAGAACTTTCAATCATTTCTACCAAGAATTATTTGTCAAATAAAATATACATGTATTTTACATCTCCAGTTAAAAGGTGCTGTGAACCCAGACATGAAAGAAGAACATGGGTTATATGGTAAGCCTTATATATTACATCTACCAGGTGTAGGAACAACTCTGAAGAATTATAATGAGTACATTCTCATTAAATGTTTCGGTTTATTCATTCCGTCAGTTTTATAACAGGAAAGTGTGCAGAAAAAAAACACACCTAAAAACATAAAGGAGTGAATTTCTCATACCTAATAAACAGTGGGACTCCCTAATCCGAATGACGAAGGACACCGAATGACGAATGACAAAAGTAAATGTAAATAATAACTGCTCCCTATGTTGGAAAATAGAAAGACTTAGATTAGGGTTAAAAATCGATGATTTTACAGCCCTCAAGATTTGGATTGACAATCTATTACATCTCTAAAAATGTTTGATTGATTCCTAAGTGATTGATACTGTTCCCATGGTCCTTTCACTATACGTGAAAGGGAATTATGTGCAGGAAATAAAGGGACATCTCTCATTCCATCTTTAAGAAACCGAATTACAGGGATATCACATGAAATAACACTATCACCTGTCATTCAGTTATAAAATGTTTTCTTGACGTCTCATTCCATCTTTAAGAAACCGAAGGACAGTGATATTACGTGGGGTGACATTTATATGACCGGTTATTCAGATATGAAACCTCTCTAGACCTCTCATTCCATCTTTAAGAAACCGAAGGACAGTGATATTACGTGGGATGACATTTATATGACCGGTTATTCAGATATAAAACCTCTCTAGACTTCTCATTCCATCTTTAAGAAACTGAAGGACAGTGATATTACGTGGGATGACATTTATATGACCGGTTATTCAGATATAAAACCTCTAGACCTCTCATTCCATCTTTAAGAAACCGAATGACAAGGAAATTACACGAATGACACTGATATGACCTGTCATTCAGATAGAAAACCTCTCTAGACCTCTCATTCCATCTTTAAGAAACCGAATGACAAGGATATTGCATGGAATGACACTGGTAGTACCTGTCATTATTCAGATATAAAACCTCTTTAGACCTCTCTTTTCAACTTTAAGAAACCGCATGACAGGGATATCACATGGAATGACACTGATATGACCTGTCATTCAGATATACAATCTCTCTAGACCTATCATTCCATCTTTAAGAAACCGAAAGACAGTGATATCACATAGAATGACACTGCTATGAGCTTGCATTCAGATTTAAAACATCTCTAGACCTCTCATTCCATCTTTAAGAAACCGAATGACAGGGATATCACATGGAATGACACTGATATTACCTGTCATTAAGATATAAAACCTCTCCAGACTTAACATTCCATCTTTAAGAAACCGAATAACAGGGATATCACATAGAATGACACTGCTATGACCAGTCATTCAGATATAAAACCTCTCTAGACCTCACATTCCATCTTTAAGAAACCGAATGACAGGGATATCACATGGAATGACACCGATATGACCTGTCATTCACATGTAAAACGTCTCTAGACTTCTCATTCAATCTTTTAGAAACCGAATGACAGGGATATCACATGGAATGACACTGACATTACCTGTCATTCAGATATAAAACCTCTCTAGACCTCTCATTCCATCTTTAACAAACCGAATGACAAGCATATCACACGAAGTGACACTGATATGACCTGTCATTCAGATACAAAACCTCTCTAGACCTCTCATTCCATCTTTAAGAAACCGAATGACAAGATTATCGCAGAGAATGACACTGAAGCGATCAAACTCAGTAGGTATCCGTGTATGTGTTGTTGGGTTATATTATATTGTATATTAATGAAGTACCAGTACTAGAAACAAGCTTAGTTCATTATAGTTTTAACTTCAATCTTGTGCTTTACCTGTACCGACAAATGTCGACAATTATTCAATGTTGTACGAGAGTGACTGATATATCTGCCATTCGTGAATGGAGTGAAAACCTAAGGAGCTAATTAAGCTAACTTAAATGAGTTTGCCGAGATATATCTACGAACTGGTAACACGTCGAGTAGTAACACTATATATTGACTGTATAGTCTATAAGATACTGTTCGCATCTAACCGTTGGGACGTTCAACCGTTAGCCTCTGTAGCCCAGTCGCTATGTCACATACTACCGATGTACCTCGCCGGGACTAAACCGGAGCACAAAATTAACAACGGCAATAAAATCGGTGGAGCTTCGTTGAGAAAGCACTTGAAATATCACAATTGGCCGTAACAATTACGATGTAGTACCAGCGTTCCCGTTGTGATACCGTTGTCCTACCGATGTAAGGGCCGATGTGCTACCGAATACCATTTTTCCGTCACCCTAGTCTGTGCCCCTATTTATATGCAAAATGCATAACGGTAGCAGTACGGTAGTACTACGGTATCACATCGCAAAGAACAGCAGTACACCGTTAGTACATCGGCAGGGCTACGGTATCAAATCGGTACCAGTACGGTACACGTTGAGGACACCGGAGAACCACCGATCCATTACGGGGAGCTACCGGTGATCTACCGATATTAAGGAAGCCATACCGGGGTTCTGCCGTTGTAGTCCCGTTGTAGTCCCGTTGCTCGCTCCGGCAGCGCAACGGCAGAAATTTTAAGCATGTTCAAAAATTTATACCGTCGCCTGCCGTTGCTAATTTTGTCGCCGATGTTCTGACGATGAACTACCGTTCTTAGCGATGTGATACCGTTGCGTTGCCATACCAGTACCGATCCCCGAAAGTCGACAATTTCTTTCTCTACAATACAAATATACTGTATATACTTTGTGCCACAGAGAGTTTACAGCGAATATATACACGTGGATGTGTCCATGGCATGTTATCCTGGGTGTAGGAATATGGTGATAGCTTTAAATGCGTCGTTAGCATCAGTAAGGGTTCATAATTAACTTCTGAGTACCATTTAGCCATGATAGTGAACTGTATTCAAAGCGAGGCTTGAATATAATATAATTCAATCAGGGTCTAGACAGGGAGTGTCAGACTACCTATATCTACATCTGGTTCTGTTAGAATTATTGTTATACAATATCAAAACATGAAGAATGACAATAAATGTGTTTAAGCAAACAATGTATCATTTAAGTGCTTTTTTACGAGTATTTATTGTTGTAAGAGAATGTGGGGTATGGCATATGGTACAGACTGTCCATATTATTGAAACGTTGAAATAGAAAAAAATGCTTGGACATATCAGTTCAAAGGCACGATGATTGATGGATATACAATGTGCATGAATCAGTTTGCTTAAGAATGTCAATATGTAAAATAGTGAATTGTTTTAATCACTTAATAGAAACTTGAGCTATTTCAGCTCACAAAGTTAACAATACTGATCAAGTAACCATGCTTGAGCCTTCACTGAGTGTAATCATGGTATTTAGGTTTCATCATTCTTCCTGTACCGGTGATGACAGGTTGTTTCACAGAGGAGTTTGGTTGCGGGCGTCTATCAGTTTCTAGGAGAGAATTTGAAATCCTAACTGCTTTCTCGACTAGTCCATTGCTGTGGTGATATCTTGGACTACTTGTGACATAATTGAAGTTCCTCTCAGATGAGAACTTATTGAATTCTGCACTGGCGTGGACCGTTGTCAGAGCAAAATTCATCAGGTACGCCAAAACGAGCAAAATTAGATTTCAGTTTTCTGATAACTGTTGAGGAATGTGTATTAGGTAATGAACTTAGTTCAAACCAACCTGAGTACGAGTCAGCTGTGACAAGGCACACCATAGAATTCAACTTGGATAGGTTCCGTCTGTTGATGTTATTTGTAGATATTGCAAGCAGCACAACTTACAACAACTTGTTCAAGATCTTTAATCATATTTGGCCAATAAAATGATTCACTGGCCAGTTTCTTAGTAGATTCTATTCCCATATGAGCTTTGTTAAGCTAGTGTGAATATTCCATTTGAAAAGATTTGTCAGATTGGCCAGTGCTGTGAATTTCCACCCCTTGTCTTATTGGATAAAACCACGAAAATGGCTCCACTATGTTGTCATTCCTGGACAAATTCAATCGAGAAACAATGCATTAACAACATATTATAGGTATGTACATAAAAGAAAAAGAAAATCATGTTTCGCAGATTTTGAGTGTGATTTAAATCAAACCACTTCATTGACATGAATAACTATTTGCAGATTGTATCCGCTTAGTTTAGATGCTTGAAAATTTCTCCTTGTAACATTACTTATAGCTTTAACTAGCTTCGCTACTTGAGTCTTCCTAACCTTTAGAAATAAACGAACGCTACCATGATTTATTCAGAGGCAGGTCTTTTCATTAAGGTTTCGTACGGCTGCATTATACAAGTCTATGAAGTACGTATTTGCATCTACGGCTTACCCTACATTAACGCTTGGTTTGATTTCAATAACACCTTACAGTTTTCATCAGAATAATATAAAACAATCATTCGTCCAGTCCAAGGCAGCAGGTGGCATAGTGTGGTTATATGCCAAACATGGTCTGCTTCACCAGGGGTTCATAGACGTCAAAATATTGAGTTTTTTACTGAACCAAATTTGTCCTTTTGAATTGTTTTCATCTTTTAATGTCCAACTATTTATTTTAATAATACTTCAACGTAATAAATAGAGTCTGAATTGAGTTTTTTAAAAATGATGCGTAAAAATGATTTCTCAAATTGAGTTTATTTGCAAGCTTAACTACCCTATTAGGGTAGTTAAACTGGACTTCTATGAACCCCTGCTCACGCTTTTTTAATAGACACTTCCAAGTGAGCTAGAGGGAAGTAGGCCTCTGTGACTCAACGTCAGTTTATAAATCCTGCTGAATGACCCGGTTAACACATCAAATGTAGATAATTTTATTCACCCAATCATCCTGACACTAAAAATGGCTCATGTTTCAAGCAGCCATGCAATTATTTACACCGATACATAAGGTACCATTAATTTGAAAAAGAAAACTCTGGTGTGTTTAATCGTGGAGGGAAAGCAGATGCTCTACCTGAATGGTTCAATTGGGTGAAATAAATGTGTCAAACTACATGTATACCTATATCTTATTATTTTATTCTTATTGTAGATGATCTTATCTTCTACGTCAATGGAAACAAGGTAACTTAGTGTATACTATTTATACTCGGTTTTATTTTGCTTAGCATGTTAGTAGTATATAGAAAGGGCATCACAGTGCGCCCGCACGCCCACGTAACGGCGGTATGTACGGAAGTTTTGCGGCGCTAAGGTGGGCGTCACGGCTAGTTTTCCCCACCGCGGAATGATAAGTAGGTAAACAATCTTGTCATGGAGCATTAAAACAGACATCTCCTTAAATTGCCTCAGTGGTTGATCTGCAACAAAATAACAAGATGTCTTTTGCGTGATATATCTGCGAACGTCGTTTCTCTAGAAATAACGATACATATCATGCGTCATAAATTTATCAAGCATCGAGAAGAAAGCGAAGAAGAATATGATGACAGGGATGTTTATGATGCTGAAGAAGAAAAAGAAGACTCCAAGCATGTTAGCGGCGACTAATCGGAGTCTTTTCCTTCGAGCGTGAACATCGGTGACGAAAGCTGAGATGGTAACCAAGATGACAACGACCCGTCCGCTGATGTCTGCAATGAAATAATCAGCAACGTTATCGAAAGATTTTTTAAAAAAGTTATCGAAGCAGCAGGTGTTGAATTCGACAATACTTTCATGCAAAAAGTTGACGAAATCATCTTACTCGACATCGTTAGTCGAGCAGCGATGAATATCTCGGATTGAACAATAATTGGCTCGATTACAAACCAGATCCTTCCACGAGAAGTCATGAAAAACAAAGTGTTGTTTGGAAGAGATGTTCGAGTTCCCATCGGCAGAAGCCTTAAGTAACGCTGTACGGATGAGAAAGGATCTGTTCGACCAAGTAAAACGTTCGGAACACCCCATCCAGATCACCGAACAAAGACCAGTAAATTTAAGTCCTCAGCTATTCCGTGCGATTCTATCTGATGAATTGATATACATCCTGCCATTCGTTTTTTTCTATGTAATTCCACCTATAACATTACAGTTCAACATGCTATTATATAACTTCTTTGAGAGGCATTTAGAAGCAGGGATAGTAACATAACAAGATATTTTATGGATGTACAACTTCTGGGTTCATTGACTAGCAACGTTTCGGAGCAGATTCTAGCACCGTTTAAAAGCTAATGACTATAATATATGGATGATGTCTATATATACAAATAAGAGCACTACAGGTGTGAAAACAACTATTGATTGGGTTGTGATTATAATAATGTACAGAGTGTGCTTAACCGTATTTCTCTAATTTCTCGAGCGATGATGCTATTTATCAAAAGTGATGAGCCTGGCCGGTGTGCGTCTGCATAAATTCACCAACTAACTTGAAATCTCTAAAACACCAGGTTTTTGGTTGATTTGTTCTTAACCCATACCGAATATCTTGTTTGTAGGTTACTGATGACAAAACTTGAGATTAAGATCTTTTCAGAAACTTTAAGTCTCGGAGAGTTAATGTTGAACTTGAAATGATTCCTCGATTTGAATTAAACTACATCCCTTTGCCAGTGTGATTATTTGTAGAAATATGGCATTGATGTCGGTCAACTATTCCTTCCAGTGGAGGAAAATGACGGTCCCCAGAATTGTATTCCTAAAAATGAAACAATATGTATGGTTTAGAATAACGTGTAGTGTATACATTGACGGTGACAAGGTTAACCACACATTCCACCGGCTTGGGAACAGACACGTTGATTATCGCATGATATAACTAGAAACCCAATACGTGTATTAATAGAGCTATTAAACACACTGTTATCGTCTTTCTTATGAATTCATGGTTACGCTTTGATAATCTTCAGACAGGTATGACGTCATGTGTACCACGTAACTTTTTGCTCATTATTTTTCGGCCCTTTGACAAGCAGTGTTTACAAGTTGCGATTTTTAGTATTTTTGGCGATTATAATTTTACTGTCTTGGTTTTGGTCACATCAAATAAGTCATTTATCAGCATTAGCAGCTCTATCGAAATTTTCATAAATCATTCAACGTGGTTCGTTAACGACAACTACCTCTAAATGATTGGATATATATGAGCCGCTTGGTTGGGTGTTCTTAGTCGTTCTACCATGAACCTTTGTAGTTCAGTCGGCTATAATGGGCTGCATCTGCCAGCCAGAGACCACAGTTGGTATCCCGGGGGAGGCAAGCAGAATTTTCTTTCTCTAGAATAAAAATATATTTCGTGTTAGTAATTAAAGTAATATTTAATTGTTAAATAAATTGAGTTTGGTCAAAATATAGTATTGTAATTCTTTCATTACATATTCTAGTAACCTTCATGTATTATTGAATGTAATCATTATAATAATTATCTACTATCCTTAGATCTGCCTTCAAAGTTTCGACCCTGAAGTTACATTATCTACTTTTCTCAGAAGAAAGTGTATCCTTTTTATACAATAACGTCTCGTCTTTCCAATGTTGGGAAAGAGCTTCCGGGTTCCTGGTGCTTTCGGGTGTATGGAACAAATAGAAGCCGATTTGTTGTTTGGTGATTTTAAGTTGGGTTTTTTTAGTGAAATAAATTCATCTTTTATCATATCTTTTATTATAACCGTTCATTTATAAAACAATTTGTTTAAAAAACCAGTACATGTAAGTGTTAATCGCCATTAATTTGCCTAATTCTGAACAGAACATGCCTTTATATATCTTGCTTAAAATACGATTGTAGCTTTCGGAGAAAAAACACAATGCTTAACAATCTAAAGTACGTCTAACGGGTACGAAAGTGGGCTGCGATGAAGGATCATGTGGTTCTTGTACAGTGATGATCTCAGACTATGATAAAACAACTGACACCATCAGGTAGGTCTGTGTTATGTGGTTCCTGTACAGTGATGATCTCAGACTATGATAAAACAACTGACACCATCAGGTAGGTCTGTG
>JAQQZZ010099812.1:0-16585 GCA_030265115.1 Mopalia vespertina
TCTCTTTACCTTACTGACGAACTGACACTTGGAGTTGTAGGAGGTGATATGACATATATCGTGTGATCACCGGTTTCGGAACAGCATTGGTTTTCGAACAGTTTCGATTGTTTTATTGTACTTTATTGATACAGAATGAAGTAAAAATGTAGGAGCAGTATTTCGTCAATAATGTGGAGATAACAACTTCCCCAGAGACCTGTCGGAAAGTTAATTAGGACGCATTGAAAAAAATCACGTGATCGGAGGTTAAAAGATTGATTTATAACAATTGTATACGGATACTGGTAAATTAAATACGTATGAATTATCACATGATCTAGTTAAAAGTCTACAAGACCGGACAGGTAAATCAGGTGCCATATTGGTAAGAACTCGATAAACATGGCAAAGGATTGTTTATGATTTCCTCCGACAAATACGGAGGTGTAGAATGTTGTATTGTACATCAATTATTCTGGCTATCAATGAGGAGGATATGTCTTCAGCCGTATACATAAGTTACCTTGAAATATACTTATTACACTGAAATGAACCAGCTAATAAGAATGTCTGATTTCATTCCAAGATGGCTTACATTTTATCAGCTACTGAGTTTAAAGACCTCAATTTGTGTAATTGCCCTACATCAGGATTTGAAGTAAGGCTCAAATCTTGAATTAAGTAAACTTATCGGCTTAATACAGGTTTAATATCCGAAATCGAATAAATTCTGTATCCCTTTGATAGGTATACATGCCTATATAATGGAAGTTACAGGACCTTCTTCTAAAATTTCAAATCTGCAGAGAAAATGGAAGTTTACCAAAGGATACTTGAACCGTATTGCCGTATTCTTAACAAGTCTTATGGGCGATTTCAAGTCTCATTTGGCATATAAAATGTGTCAGGAAGTTCAGTATATCAAATGTTGTTGGACAGTGCTAATTGAACCCATAATAGCAAGTAAGTGAAAGAAACACTCATTTATTAAAAATAAAATTTGTCATCTTTATTTCCGTTATTTAAATATACTTGAGCAAAAAATAACATGCATTTACAGCAAATAGCTCTCGTCCTTCGGATTCATATCTGGATTGACAATTCATTGGGCCAGAATTTATATAACCACGGTAAATTAGACAGTGACCCCACAATCTCTGGCCTCATTAGTGGTCAGCCTGTCCCCAGTAATGCAGTCTTGTTGGGAATCAGACCAGTACAAACCGGCACCGCACTGCGAGACATCACTGGTGCCAATGCTGGATGGGTTATACCTAGAGCACAAGTAGGACAACTGGCAGTCCAAAGGTTCCGACACTCTGTATGTAGCAGAATTACTGGCATCCATACCCCAGTAGCATTTGGTCATGATTGCACCAACATCTGGTGTTAAAGAGAAAAACATCTTGTTAGCAGGAACTTCATCAATGAAAAAAGAAAACGGTGTATTATTTACCTAAAGACAGTTATTGGGGAATAAAATTGTACCAAATAGTTTACATTGCAGTTGATTTCTAGTTAGATTAAACTATGAATACTTTAAGTATTTTCGGTTCAAGGGTGGCAAGAATTTGATCAAATATAAATCTGTCCAAATGGACTATATTTTCAAAGTTTACCGACGTTGCCATAACAACCTCGTTTCTTTAGCAGTGTGTCATAGTCTCGCAGACAAACTAAGCCTCGTTTCGTAAGTTTTGTTCGTTTGGGGTTTAACATCGTTCTCAAGGGTATTTCACTTATATGAAGACGGGTTATACTTTTCGCACTGTTCTTTGCTAAATACGGAGGACAACCGAAAGGATGCCTTGAAACAAACACCCCCCGCGATGACCGGATCAAGTTTATTTGCTGCTCTATTGTATGTAATATTTTACTATGAGTTCCCTTGTGTTTTTGAGTGATGTTTGTATATCTGTGTATGGAAACCTGCAGTGTTTTACTCTTTATCATACCCTCCAGTCGCAACGTCCGTTGTCTTTGAAATTTAGTCCAGTTGACCAAAATGTTAGTTAGTATGTATTCAACTGACCCTGTTGAACGACAACCTACCCACGCATTGGATAACGCTTAAATGTGGGCATTGTGCTACGCCAAAACCCATTACACTAGGGGTGAAACAAATATATACCGACATGCTGGCCATGATATTGCTAGATTTTGACCCATTTAACTTGTGTTTCTTAAGAATTGCACAACATTAACCTAGGTCAACAAATATTACACAGACACTTAAGAACGACTAGTAGGGTTGCTACAGTAATGCTTCGGGCAAAACAGTTTTGTTGATGACATAACTACTGCGCAGATTTGTGTCTGATATAAAATTATGAATGAAAAAGTTGGCGGTTGTCTTACTTTTCTGAAGGTTGGCTGGTAATGTTCTATTTTGGCACATTTGCTGCAGTGTAAGAGAGATTAAAGTGCCAGCTGAATCCGCTTGCCACATGTATTCACATCTGTAGGTTGTAATACTGAAATACAGTCCACGGCCACAGTCATTACTCCCTCGTCTGTCGTTCTGATAACATTGAATGTACCGGGCACAGTTGGTCGGATCTGGCGCAACATCCATTCTGGCGTTGTAGCAATTAGGGTCGTCTAAAAACAAAAAGGCGGAGATAAAATCTTCACGATCATAAATGGTTGTCCCAAGAGGATGTTGAGGTGGAAAACAGTATAGTTTTAGCACTAGTGACTGCACCAATCCTTTATTTAAAGTTTCTCATTGAAAAACAACAGATTGAAAAACAAATATTATCTAATATAGAATCAGTTTACGTGCTTATGGATTAAATAGAAAGTTTATTAGGCACCCAACTACAAGTAAGAGTAAAAGCCAAGTAAAAGTGATGTAAACATAAAAACATTACACATGGAGAAAAAAACAAGTCTTACTTTCGATGATATCGTTGTCCGATTCCGCCAGCCGAGGTGTGTTTGAGCAAGTTTCGGTGGTGTATGGTCTGATGTTAGCTACGGTTCCGCATACTTTGAACTTGAGGGTGAAAAAAATATCTGGGTTTGCCCTGGTACAATTGACGACTTGGAGGACGCGTCTCGTCAACTTGTTGATAACATAACCAAATCTGCAGTCATCGGGATCTTTGACAGAACTTTCATGCTGATAATTGGGTCCCCAAGTTGTTGGAATAAATCGACCAACCGAGAGAACTGCCGTGCAGGTATAGCAGCAATACACAAGTACAAGGAGCGTTGCGAGAACCTGCATGTTTTTGGTCCGATAACTGGGTGGTATATGAGTTAGTCTTATCTTCAGGCTTGGTATGTTCCACTGATTTGGTTATCTCACCTCATCCAAATATATATACGCCACCGAAGGAATTTTCTCCATTGTTCCCGTGCAAACATTGCCACACAGGGTAGATCGTGGTGAAGACATTCAGATAAAAGAATAATGTGGGCTGATAGAACGATACACCTAGATATGTTTCAAAAGAACGTCCGTTACCTATGTAATTGTCATTGTATTAGGGCGGACGTCAGGCAGGGTAGGGTTTTTATGCTGTGTTCTTCGCAATAAGAACAAAACTATAGACCTGTACCCGCTTCTTATTTTATCACGGAATGAATATGTTAAATAAACAGAACGCTATTGGATTTTGTATTTAACTTGAATTTTAAGAAGCAATCTAAATGTGATAATACTTTGCTCTATAAATGGCCGTTTACGCTGAAATCATTAAAGATGTTTAGCTGGGCAATTTGTTTGTATACCTTGGCTCAGCACGTTCCCAATATATATTCCCACGCCCATAATGATTATGTCAGCCATTTGTGAAAAGGCATTCCGATTTTATTTCAACCCTTATTGCGAAACTCACTTGAGAGAGAAGGAGAGCGGGTAAGTACGTCATCTAAGATATGACGTAAATTTTAGTGTTAGGATTGGGGTTATGGTTAGGGTCAGGTTTATTATTAACCCTAAACTAGAACTAAGAATGCCGCCTGTTGTACTTGCAAGAACAACAAAAAAGATGCAGGGCAGCAAAGAGAATTGTTGGGCCCAGGGTAAAAAAGATAATTTGTTTTAATAGAGCATTTATATTTAAGACTTCCTTGGAGAGGGTATGCATATTTATCTTTCTCTGTATTTAGCAATATATATAACGCATCAGATTGTGGATCAATTGGTCAACGTTGAAAATTTAACATAAATCTAATCACTTAACCATTGCTTTACATAAACAAAATGCCATGCCCCTTTTTGTCCCTTTTATGGGTAATCTGGGACTAGCATTGGGTGCACCAGCAATGTGACAAATGCGTTTTCATTTAGAAGTTAGGAGATGCGTTCTCCTGTGTTTTATATTACTTATTCTTGTAGCAGTAGCTGCAAAGGGGAGATTTACTCTATCTTGCCCCCCGCCCTCTGGCGCCTCCACTGGTCAAGCTGTGGGATGTACTTACGTATTGATATAGTATCTCTTAAAGCTGGGCAATAAGTGCTTTCTATTTTAAGCTTTTTCTTTTCAATACAAAGAGTAGATTGCAACAAAGAAGCCAGTTGGTTTATTTCAATATTAACTTACCTAGTTAATGTTTACCAAGAGCCAACTGTCACCTCCCTAAATATCTTTCCCTTTATATAAGCATCTTCTGTAATATGGGGATGCATGCCTTTTACTGCTTTTATTGGAGATTACGCTGAATGACGAATGCCTTTCGTAAAAGGGCGTGACTAATCTTTAACGTATCCTACTATTACGGGAAGAATTAACAGCTTTTTTGCTTAAGTTTAGCTAGAACATTCAGAATTTCTTTGTTTCTTGGCCATTAGATTCAGCCTGTGTTTTACCTGGGTGAAATATAAAATTAAGAAAAAACATATTTGTAAAACAATGTTTCAAAATTGAGGAAATCAGTGAGTGGAAGCGACCGCTGAAGGACTAAAAATTGAAAAATGTCAAGAAAGAAGATTATTTAATGTGATGGAGTGTATAAGAACTAATGATGTCAGTCTTGTGTTTGATATACCACATTGCTAGCCTTGTGCGTTTGCTAAATTAAAGGGGAAAAGAAAAGAAAATAAAGTGAGTCTGAAATGGTGTTCAAAGTTGGTGGATAGCTTATCTAGTTATGTCAGAGCCAATGTAGTTACTGACTTGGTAAACCCACGTATGGTGGATGTTCCGTGTCATATCATTTCTGTGCCTATAGCATTGATTGCTATTCAATAAATATTCACTTTAATCACCACCAAAACAGTTAGCTACTGAGTTTGAAGGCTTTTAATCGTGTAATTGCCCTACAGCGGTAGCAGGATGCATTGAGGGACACGGGGCCAGACTAGGAATATGGCGGCTTGACAACAAAAAGTTGGACCATGATGTTCTATTTTCTTCAACGCGGATTCTTGACGATTTAAGGACGCAATTGTAATTAAAAAAATGCATCACAGAGTTCAGAATACAAAACGTAACTGGAAAGTAGTTAACGGAACACATAAAAGTCGGTAAGTGTAAAAACTTACAATTACACGATTAGGAGACTTCAAACTCTGTATCTCTACGGCTACATGATATGATAGACGATCAGAGATACAGAACTCTACATCTACAAAACAGTATGTCTCTTATTAATTGACAAAAATAGCCACTAAATGGTTTTGGTGAATACTTTTTGAATAATAGCCAATGTCCGAGAGAGAGAAAAGCGATATGGCACGAACAGTTCACCGTATATGAGTTGACAAGTCAGTTATCAAATCAGCTCTATTGCGATTATGAACTATCCGAGCACCGTTTTTCATGACTGCTGATTATTGTTTATCTTTCCATATACTCTCCTTATTTTTATGTTTTCTTTCCCTTTAATAGATGCGAAGGCATTTGTCGTAATACACGGGCCTTCGTTATGCCTTATTATAGTGTTTATAACATATTTAACAAAAAGAAGTAAAAAACATATTTGTTTATACAATAATAAGTATGACTAGTCAACAGTTGCAATGCTGAAATAAGCTATCCTGGTCATAAAGCCTACAACCGTTAACTTAATTGTTCACACCATAAAACACTGTCCGATATATGCTGTGATGTTGACTTAAAAGTGTGAAAAATGTTTATATATACAATAGTAGAGTGTTGGGCCTGTAACCCAAGGTCCCGGGTTCGATTTTTCTCTCTTCATTTATTCAAAATATATATACAATAGTAAAGTATGACTTGGCAACAGATAACATGTTAAAATAAACTCATCTCCTGATGATAAAGTGTACAAAATTGTTTTTGGACTTTTTAAAAAAAATGACTCTAAACTATTAAAAAATGTCCAATAAGCTTTGAAATTGATTTGAAAGGCTTTGCTATCTTGATGATAGAGAATGAATCCTAAGATCTCTCATGTTTTGGATAAAATAGCTGTTTGGTGCATTTGTAAAATTAACACTACTATAATATAACGATGTAAAAAAAGTCGAAAGTTGATGGTCACTTTACAGTCTCAGTATGACCTCTGAGCGGCATAACCCCATACCGGCAGTGATTCTCTGAACAACTCACTTATAATATTAAGAATAGACTGTGTTACATGCTGTGTGAATTTTCTGAACTACTGCTTTGACGCATTTGAACCTGAGCAAACACACAGAAATACACCTGTATCATCAGCCAATTAGTTCAGACGCAGAACTTATGTCAACACTCTCTTCAAATATTCAGGCGTGGGCTAAATAAACAGTTTACTTCTTCAGATGTATATGGGTATACCGTTAAAACGAGGTTGAACTATAAAGCAACATTCGTTTAGTATAAGAAACTAGCGTCATAACGGTTCACGCGATGTTAGTATATGATAAACATGTGTGTATATACCGGGCAAGTTCATATTGTTTATCTTCAGTATAGTCCTACGGAGCTCTTTTTTCCCTTTTATTATCCGTCATTCAGATTTTTGTTCGTCACGTATTTTCACTCCTTTTAAAACTTGCTACTAAATAGCATATTAAGGGGCTCATGTGAAAACATCTGGCGAGCATGCAATATCACCCCATACGCTATGCCCCTATCACAAATACAGATCACATGTCCGGGTATCCGTGTTTCAACCAACTACAAGCAAAGCTTTAAATCGTTGAAAATCAGTTCTACCTCATGGTCGATTTTGGGGAAAATGAAAGTAGGCCCCAATGTAAATTAGTGAGAATCCAATAATAATTTTAAACTTTTTTTTACTTCGAATCAATATCAGGAGTCTGGATAGTTACTTTAACGCCAGTGCAATTAGTTTATCTAGCAGAAGAGCCATTGACTTGAAAAAATCTGCCTCATTTTATTTTAAAAAATAGCTTGTAATTATCTCAGTTCAGTTGTTGTCCAACCTTAGCAAGGAGTACAAAAACGCAACTGTATCCTAACAGCGAAGTTAAACAAATAAGGTAGGTGTATGAGGCGGCTGCTGTGCTCTTCAGAATCAAACAAATTTGATGATTTTACTTTAAACAGTGTTCGAGAAAAGAAGTTTGTATGTAGAATCTGCTACAATCTGAAGTGTAAGACGGCTATTAAAACAGTCTACATTTGATCCGACATCATGTGGATGGGCTGATGTTAATAGATATATCTTAAGTCGTCAGGAGCCAGTTGCTCGAAATACGATTAGTCTCTAACACCAGATTAAATTGCTAACACCGGGTTAGAGATATACCTACAACATTGGGTGACGTCATCTAATAGCGGATTAAATTTAATAGCGCTTCGAGCAACCGGCCCCAGGTAATCATGTTCATCGGATGCTGAGGGCAGCCTCTGACTACTCCTAAGTGTTTGCATCTAAGAGACGAGGATATTGTGTGGCACCTTCTTATTGTTCTGTCTAGTGATTGTCCTGTCTTGTGATTGTTCGGTCTTGTGATTGTTCTGTCTTGTGGTTGTTCTGTCTTGTGATTGTCTTGTCTTGTGATTATCCTCACTTGTGATTGTCCTGTCTGTGATTGTTCTGTCTTGTGATTGTTCTGTCTTGTGATTCTTATGATTCGTGATTGTTCTGTCTTGTGATTGTTCTGTCTTGTTGTTGTCCTGTCTTATGATTGTCCTGTCTTGTGATTGTTCTGTCCTGCGATAGTTCTGTCTTGTGATTGTTCTGTCTTGTGATTGTTCTGTCTTGTTGTCCTGTCTTGTGATTGTCCTATCTTGTGGTTGTTTTCTGTCTTGTGATTGCTCGTTGCTAGTGACGCCGAGGTTTGTTCCCTTCAAACAGTGAGCCGACACGCCGTCATATAAGTGAAATAACCTTAATTGCGGAAAAATCCTCTGAAAATAAAAAAAACCAACAACACACAATCGTTTTCCTGGGGCTGACTAGTGAATGTCAATCCATGGGTTCGGTCACACCCCACCATCCACCTCAACACACACACACACCCTCTGGACACTCAATACATGTCACAAGACGTTACTGGTTAGACGTGGGCGAGGGTTGTATAAGGCCATTCAATGTCTGCAAACTTAATCTATTGAAATCACTCACGTCCTCGTCAAAGTAACCCAGTTCTCAAAGATCAGAAGAGTAACAGAGGTGTGTAGAATGTAGCCAGGCTCGGTTAATCTGTCCCTTCCCAAACCAGGCATAATCCTCTCATTAACTCTGTTTACTGTATTTTTTCGACATGCGGGCAACTCGTTTGACACTGGAATGTCGATGCCCTGCCTCTTAACATGGCGGTTCTTCTATACTGTGAGCAGGTATTATTGCCGGTGTTATACTTCAAGACTGAGTGATTAGTGTTTAACGGCTTGCTTAATGGTGTTTTAACTTATTTGACGCGAATTACGCAAACAATAAATAACCATAATAACACAACTATGAAAATGTGACGTGTATTATGTGGAAATTATGGTCCCTTTAAGACAAAAACAGTGTGTTCATTATTTCTTTGTTTGTTTGATTAAGGTTTAGCGCCGTACTTAAGGCTCCGGTTACTTAAGGCGGCGTGTGTGCCTAATAGACGACAGAAACCACCGTCGACACCACTGGCAACAAACAAAGACAAGACAGGCAAAAAACAAGACGCAATACAAATACATCACAAACAGATTGGCCTCATGCTGCCCCTTAGCTCTGAGGGTACGGGGCAACATGGAGCACCCTCAAACCACCCTTCCGGGGATTATAAAATGTACGCCTATTTCTCATTTGACTAATATACTATGTCCAAAATGAAATGAAACTAAACTTAGAAAACACATTGTTATAGAATACAAGTTTAGAGAGACCTAAATTACGATCAAACATAAATATACCGAAACTTTCGCATATACTTTTTGAGTATATATCTCAATTTCTCACACAAGGTAAAGTTGACATCTAGATTTATCATTATACAGTTCAAATTTACGAATGTTTCACAAACGTGAATTTTTAGTTCTGGGTGAGGCTTAAACTTTACCATAAAAACTAACACTAAACGTGACCCTAAACCTAACACTCAAGCTGACCCTAAGTTTACCCTAACCCTAAACCTAACACTAAAACTAACCTTAAACTGACTCTAAATCTAAAACTAACCATAACATGACGGATTCACCTCTTTACCGTCCCACCCTATGAAATTGGAGAAAAACGTGCAATGGCAGAAATATGACCATCGCCACTTACCAGAAGACATGATTCACCTTTTCATCGCATCTGCAATGTTTCTCTTAACCAATATACTTATCTCTCTTAAACCGATTGAAAACAAATTTGTTTTGTTTAAAAATAATAAAAAATAAAAGAATACGCCAGCGTTTCACGATTTTATTGAAGCATCAAACAAAGCACTTTTTGAAACATGATCAACACATTTTGGAGAGCTGAAGACAGTATGCCCTTGTTACTGAATTATTTAAAACAACCACGAAATACAGTCTTCTATAGATTGCCGGTGTTACCCTCTTACCGCTTCTATATATAAAATGGGGTCTTCTTTAACAGGTGTCCATGTCAGTTAAGCCTTTCGATATCCCCAGCCGGAATTTAAGACGGGCTTCACATGAATCACACAGACCATTTGCTACGTTTTGTGAAGGCGATTGAAATGTTTAGCACTTGAATATGCAGTACTAAAGGATGATAGAGTTACTTCCCTTTAATTCCTGAAAAATATAAAACAAAACCCACACATGAAACGGTTACAAAAACCTCCCACTTGTCCACATGACAAAACATCAGTGGATAACGTAAGCATGTTATAAAAGGTACCTATTTGTTTGTAGTTAAAGTACTTGAAATTTTGGTGAAAGGTTTTCAAATTGAGGCTGGTATTTGCACAAATTGCATCAAATGATTTATTAATTATCAAAATGTTATCTTGCTAGGTAATTAAAATTGAATTGGCAGTTCTACTATTTTAACGGATGTAGTGTGTTCATGATGAAGAGACTGATTTACAACACATTAAGCATCGAAGAATACGTTTTCTTACATCTGCTGTAGTTACAACAGCATAATATACCCGAATTAAAAGTTTGTCAAAGAATTCAACGGACGACATTATGATCCGGAGATCAGTTAGTTTGTTTGTTTGGTTGAAATTGGTATTTCGCTATGACGACGAATTGTCATCTTCTCACTCTGTCCGACTTAAACATGGTGTAAAACCGTGGGAATGGTTTGTTCGAATAGGGTTAACATCGTAGGCTACTCAATGATATTTCACCCATATGACGACAAAATATCCACTCTACCAAATTTACTCTACCATGCTTAAATGCAGTAGAATCCGATACGAAACTTTGGTTTTATCTATGTTAATTAATTGCTGGATACGAAACCTGGGTTTTATCAATGTTAATTAACTACAGGATACGAAACTTGGGTTTTATCTATGTTAATTAACTACTGGATACGAAACTTGGGTTTTATCTATGTTAATTAACTACTGGATACGAAACTTGGGTTTTATTTATGTTAATTACCTACTGGTTGAGGATTGTGCTGAATACACTAGCATGGTTTTAGTGAGTGGAGTGCTTCAGATGGTGTATAACGTGGTGCTCAAGACTATTTCACTTATAATGCGCGATGTACTCCCAATAGCAACAATTCCACATGTCTAATATCATAATGGTCTTTCTAAATAGAAAAATGCTCGTTAAAAACTAACAGGATAAAAATAGCATATAGCCTGTTGTCAACAGCCATGCAGGGTACAGTATCCACAGGTACGTTGGCGGTCCAATGAATAAGCTATTTAAATGTGACAGAACTAATTTATTTGAAGATTAGAACTCTCCACAACCATAACAATAAATGATAATTCGTTAGTTTTATATACGAATAATACTGATTTTCAACAAGCTTGTCAATTGCCTCAGTACAGTTTTAAAGTCTTACATCTACAGCTATATCTAATTAGTCATGCACGATGTCATTTATCTGCCTAATTCGAAAGAGATTTGACACCTATGCAAATTTTCCCACAGCGTCGTCGCAAATTCTATACACGGAATAGCATAATTTTACTTACTCAGCCATGATCCAACCAGATGGGACATTTCGGGTACCACATAACGCACTGACTGTTGATGGGGTTAAGTTTTCGCATCGTTGTTTCTCGTCATCAAATCCTGTTCCCTGTTGGCATTCCACCATATTCAAAGATGTGTTGTCCCAACACATAATAAATCGGTGGCAGTTATCTGGGTCAACATTGCCTTGATTGGGATATCTGTCGCATCTAGGGTCGTCTGAATAATGAATAAATATATTTTTTATTGATGGGATTCTTAAATTAAGTAACCCAGAAAAGAAAACGGAAACGACAAAAAAATGTTTTTTTCTTCTTCTTTTCAAATCATATAATCTTTACATTTCTCAAAACCCATGTATAATGAATCGTTGACAGATCTCTGGATCGACAATGTCTTTGTTTAGATAGAGGAGCGTCTGCTTTAAATGCTTGATTGATTGATTGATTGGTGTTTAACGCCGTGCTTAAGGTTATATCACTTTTATGACGGCGGTGTATTCCAACAATAATTGACACTAGCACAACCAAGATGTGAAGTGTTTTCATAATGTTGGAGAGTTAATTTTCCTCCAGTGCTACGTAAATACAGTAGTGCTACTCTTCAAACAAACTGCCCTTAACCAGAGAGCGAGGAGCGTCTTTATTACCCTTACAATACAATCATGAAATCAAAAAATAATAAACCCCAACAAATACTTTGCATAACGCAAATCTTATGTTAACCAGGAATTACAAAATGTACGCCGGTATCTTATTTGACTAATACTATATGATTAATATGAAATTAATCCTCATTCAGTTCAAGGTTACCTTTTTGTGGTGTGAATTGTTTGGAAGGGCTGTTGTACTCGCAAGTTTCTTTCCCGTGAGCCGTGAGGGCCGCTTCTGTGGCACAGACTTTGAAGTCGAGTGAGAAAAAGGCATCAAACTTAGTACAATTGTAAGCGTCCTTAACTAAACCATTCATATCACACACATAGCCGAAGCGACAGTTGTCCGGATCTTTAACGTACAGATTTGTGCCTAGTATGGCTCTGGTATTTTCTGGCCAGCCATCCGGAACATAATCGCCTGGCTTGAGCACGCCATATGCTGATTGAACGACGACCAAGACGCAAAAGATTAACAAACCGTTCATTTTGGTGACTTTGATTATTTCTAGTATGATGCCGACGGTAAATGTGAGCTCCCAAAGACCAAAGATCACCTGTGCATCTGTATTTATATAGGCGCTGATTAAATAGGACCATTTCACGATCACCCATCAATTCACCAAAGATAAATTCCAACCATGTGCGTAAGGGCAAATGCCGGCACACCATCAATTTAAACCGTGACAAAGAATGCCACGAAGATCAACTCCGGTTTCTATTTTAGGACCTTTTCCAACTGCCATTTGTGTGTGAAGAGATTCTGTTAAGACTTATCGAAGAGTAATTAGTCCCAAGTATGTCAAGAAACTAAACAGCCTGTTACTTTCCGCTTAAAACGCTCCTAAAACATTCTCTCCCCCTCAGATCGCATAGTTCCATCTTCCTTTGAGGTTTCCTTCAGCCTCGTATTGGACACTAACATTCACTACTAGATCGCATTTATTTATGTAAGAAGATATGTTATTGAATCTAATTTAGCATTAAAAGTCTTATATCAATGAAAATATCGTTATAAATATTTTCGTCGCGGGTGTAGGGTATTTCAAACCATCTAATGCACCATTGCATGCACTCATGTCTCAGTTTATCCCTTTCTTTGATCTCTGTACTATATTGAGACAAGATTGGACTAAAACATGATTTTCTACCTTAAATCTATAATCAAAGCAGAATTGTGTTTGCCGCTATTTCATGACTTTGAGAGGAAGGTGATAATTATTAACTATTATTATTATACGAATAGAAAAGAATGTCCCTCAGATTAAATGATTATTTGAGTGGTATTTTTCTTCGTGGTAAATGTTTTTTTGTACTAATATGACGGTGGTGTATTCCAACTGTAAAGGATACCAGCAAAACCATAAAATGTGAAGTGTTTTGCTTTATGTTCAAAAAAGTATTATCTTCAAATGTCAAGTAAAGACATACTGTTAGGTTTCAAACAAACTGGCCTTAGTCAGGGGAATCCTCCGACCACAGCTCAGCATTCTTGGTCACAGCGTTAATGTAAATGTGACAGGAGAAATTAAGCCCGTACGTACAAGATAACCTGCAAGCACAATTAAACCCCGTACTAGTTATCACAATATCTAGGATACATTCTTTACCGAATGCCTTGTTCAAACTTATAAGTGGATATAATGTTTTGGAGCCTTACTATAAATTTCGTTTTTCGTTGCGAGAGAAGGGTTAGGCTTTTTTATGCCAAAAGAAGGATGACGAACGCGATTGATCCATTTTCGACCGCTACCCTTTAGAAAGTGTTCAGGTAAAGGTTATGTTACATCCTTGTTGATCAGCAGCCGATTAAGGGGTGAGCTTCATGTCAATGGTTTAACTTGCAAGTATGTTAAAGAGAGGTATTTACAATTGCATAATACTTCACGACTAAATCAGAAAAGGTGATTCTATTGGACCAACTCGAGCTCAATACAAATAGCAAAATTGCAGTAGCGACAAATGTCAGTTGCGTCATTGGTTTTGCGTAGTTTTAAGATAAAGGTCAAAGTGTGAATCAGTTGCTTGACCGGCGGCATGAAAAATCACCATCCAACGGTGAAAGTAAATTATTTATCATAATTCATAAGCCAAAACAGTTAAAAAACATAAAGTACCCCACTACTTTTCCCCGTTAAGCGAAAAGTGTAGTTTTCAAAACTAAAAGATGTGTATTTTCATAGATCTTAATCTTGAGTTGTTTCGGGTGACTTACAAACATTTAGAGAGACACTGATTTGTTTTACATGCTTTATTAAGAACTATAAATTTATATACCATCTCAGGATAATGACAGTCTTGAAATTAAACTATATGGAGTTTCGTTTTGACCAAGACGTCATGTTCAGTTTTGTTCTTCTTATAGGCTATAGCACAGGTAGGTGTTTTCTGGTGTTCCTTCATAAAGAGATTAACAACCGATTGACAGGTCGGTAATATTGGAATGCAAAAGATATTATGTCTGTCTTTAAGGCTTTACTTGGCCTCAAGTCGGGACCTGGTGAATACAACGTTTGAACAATCAAATAAGTTTCTGCCGCTTAAAGATGCATATTATATAGGTTGACAGTATATTAAAATCTAAAATAAGAGTCATTTTCATTTCGAGTAGTGATTATCAGATTAAGATCATCTCTGAAATGGAAGGTACAATTACGGACTGTCAAGCATACTTTCTGATAGCCCCCCCTGTACTCTGGCCTAAAAATATGCTGATGGATTTGGCCACTTAATTCAAAATCATTCATTAAACTGGCCTTTAGGATAGGGAGAGGTCTTGTTTATCTGGCTGTGTCTTGTAAACCATTTCTAGCATCGAGACAATGTTGTCGTTGTATTACTGTCCACCCCCCCATAAAAAAAAGTGGGGAAGAGAGCCGTCTCACAATTAACGCCTATAATTCCAAATGTAACTGAGGAAATAAAATCATGAAATATAAGCGATTCAACACAAAAGGTAGCTTATTGATGGGAGATAAGCAACAAATTGAACCTTTATCTTACCTCATCACTCAGTATTGTCACAGTTTCTTCTTCTTTCAGTAATGAAGAACAAGTTCCTTGACGACGTCGTCAATGGTATAACTATACATAGTGTTGACCTCAATTTTAATGGCCCGCCATTACCTTAGAGACAAGGTCTGGAAAAATGATAGAAAGAGTTGAATATTTTTTTAGAATGTTTGCTGTTGAATTTGGCCTTTAATAAGCTTGTGAATTTGGTAACAACTCGAAAGCATTTTATTTCAAACTAAGTCTAAACAGTTTCAATATGTAAGTAGCGATGGTCAGGTTATCGGTGGACCAAACCCACGAAGATCTTCACTAATATGATTAAGTCGCCACTTCGCACGCGCATATACGCGCCAAGGCATGGCTTATGGAGTGGAAGTTTTGATTACGCGGCGCGTGCGTACGTAGTGACAAGTTTTGAAGATAAGGAAATGTGTTCCTGATTTAAAGTTTTGCCGCTCGCGCAAACACAAACTTTTTATGGTTGGTTTTACAAAAGGTCAACAGATATATAAAAAAGAGGCTATAAATAGCCTAGGGGAAAAAAATGTTCAGCTTGCTTTATTTATCGATTTTTGAAAACTGTCTTTACCATCATGTCTTTTATTATATAGTCATTTTTATATAGATTAGCGAAAGTAACAGAAATGTGTATATCCTGGAAACAGGTCACCAACTGCGCATGCGCGGTATACTTTAAAACCAGCGGATGATTAGAGGACCATATCGCCCTTAGTAAATAAATTGCAAATTATTGTTAAATTATTTTACGAATTAAAAGTTCGCGATACAAGCCCTGTGGTTTGCTGTGCACACTTTGATAGAGATAAAGTTTAGAAAAAAAAACCATATTGATGCAAGACGAAGACGGTTTTAATCAATTCATACTACATATCTTCTCATGTACAAATAGCACATTCACAGGAGACAACATTACGCCTAGTGCAAATAGACTGCTCCTACAATGACTTTATATAACACTCTATATCGTTTAGTAGCGATATCTCTATTTTAACGAGACATATAGACGTAGATTGTTGTTTAGAAAAACCGGAGTGCGATTAGAACGTTTCAAATGCTCGAAACTTCCAAATATGTTCTAAGTTAGTTGTAAAGTTTACAATACTTTTATACCCAAGATGAAATTGTGGTCGCCAATGCCCCAACAACAGTCTATTTTTATTGCAAAAAAGTTTAAGCCACTGAAGGTTGTTTACAGTTACTATGTTTTGTAAATGTGGTTTAAATTAAAATATTCAAGCCAATATTTTTTGATAACTGTTAAGCATCGTAAATTATTAAAGCGATACTCCTGGCTGCAATAACCCCTATATCCCTTGAAAAGTTACCATTAAACATACTTAAATGTGATATCGACTTGTCGTTTGTTTATCTTATAAAATCGCCTGAGGGTTACAAGTATATACCTACCTACGACCACTGGTAGCTGACATTTTGGGCGTGGCCA
>JAQQZZ010099823.1:0-16584 GCA_030265115.1 Mopalia vespertina
GTGTAAAGTCTATGAAAAAACACAGAAAAGTCAAAAACCTTAAATGCCGCGGTGTAAAGTCTATGAAAAAACACAGAAAAATAAAAAACCTTAAATGTCCCTTACAAGCCACCGTAGGGTGGAGTGGGTAAATTAAAGTTGGGTTGTTCTACTAAAGATACTCTATTCATGACTATCTCCAAGAATCGAAATAAATCTGTATTGCTAGAAATGTAAATATATATTATTAATAAATTGTGGTACAGGCCGTCTACAAATGGGAAACAGAACGCATCCCCGACGCATACACCAAATCACCACTGCTCTCTGAATGGGCAGTATAATTAAAGTATATTGTAGCTCAGTCGGTAGAGTGTTGGGCCTGTAACCCAAAGGTCCCGGGTTCGAATCTCGGTGGAGGCAAGTACATTTTTCTCTCTTCATTTATTCAAAATAGATATTCAGTCACGGAGAAATATCACTATATACATTCTTCGCATTTCAACTCTGATGTTGTGGAGGTCTATATCACACAACACATGGGTTTAATGTAATGGCACTAGTAAAGAGGCACATGTTTAACAACACAGGTGTGCGTGTTATAGTTTAGTTACACACAGCATGGCAGTTTGTTAACTGCATATTTATTACGGACTATAGCAAATCAATATTAAATGTTTGTTATCTATCCCAGAAATAATGGTGTAAATCACTCTAGTCTGTTTGGTAACCCTCCGACTTTTTCTTCGAAAACAAAAACTAATGAGATAAATTCATGAAGAGAATTGTTATACTGGTGTATATACATTCAAATGCCCAGAGTGTTATACTAACTATCATTATATTTACTCTGTTAAGATTCATTAAATTTAACTAAAGAAGGATTTAGTTCCAGTTCAATACATTATTTGTTAAATTACATTGAAACATTTATATAATCGAGACTTCTCTTATTAACGATAAAAGTAATAACATATCTACATATTATCAATATACCGTGTATATTCTGGTCTTCAATAGTTTCCGAATAGGTCCAGTAATCTATAACGCTGATCTTACAGAAGTCATGAACAGAAACTATTGAATATATCAGGCGTTACATGTTATTGCAAAATACAAATTTGTGCTTGAACTGCTGCAATGTGTTGTGTGTCACTGTATGTTGAGGTTTTACATATTTTTGTTGTTGTTGTTGTTGTTTTGGTTTTTTTTGGTTTTTTTTGTTGTTTTTTTTTTCACAAAATGAAATAGATCTTCGCCAAACTAACCTTGAGCAATCCAAAGGTCACTGGATACCCCATAGAATATGTGTCGTTATATTAATAATAATATGACCCAGGAACTTTATATATATAAATCATCTTATTCAGTGTTTACCTGAATAGCGGTACAAATATTGACTGGTCCCTTGGAATAGCGAACTGCGAACCGCGGTGTAACTTTATTGACGTTCTTTTAGTCCCTAAGTTCGGAATTGCCACCCAAGGAACCATTTTATTACGCACTTGTGTTCTGCTGTCTTTGCTATATACCCTGGTCTCTCGTAGATTTTAAATTAGCTGTCTCCAGTTAGACTGGCTCCAACACTTTAAACTCAAATATATATCAAGTTTTGTGCTGTCATCCATTTAAATAAAATATTCATAACTGGGTTGTCATGAGCTCCAAGCTCTTTGTCACTTGATATCTCACGATTGTTCTTGCTCTTTATTAAGCTTTGCCTTTGAAAACAGACAACTGTGTCACAATATGGTAGTTCCAGTGCTTTACATTGAATATTTATTGATGTGCTACGTCCATCAAACCTTTGTCATTGAATATTGACAATCTTAGTTGTCATATGCTCATCAATCGCTTCCCATTGAATTACTATAGTTACGTCGATACTCTTTTCTGTATGGTTTTCTAACGTATGCTGGAACTGATCGTAAGATCATCAAGAAAAGTCCTTATAAATCTTACAGATTGTCACAACCTCAGACAAACGGTCGATTTCACATGAATAGTCTTTGGAATCGGCATTTAATGTGGGTGAAAGAGAAGTAGAATTATATGCACCCTTATCGTACTCAATTTGTTAACGCAGAATAGTCCATAGTAAGATGTTATTATGCCCTTTTTTGCGTAATTGTTTGGTCTACTTTGTTTATACGGTTTTACACTCGCATGTCTGTGAACTGGTCTATCGCTCTGTTTCGCCAATATCGTAGAAACAAAATTTGTTTATAGGCCAATCCGTCCCTTTATCGAATCTGTCAATCCAGCAAGTGAGTAAGATAGAAATTTAAAATCGTAAAATACAAAAATATATATATATATTTGATGAGAGGGTCAAACATAATACACCGTTTATTAACTGGCTAATTTCAACAACAGATGGTGCGTTAAACTCCACCATATCAGAAGGAGGGAAGTGAGCACGTAGACAGCGTTGAGTTATCCATGAAGAGGTTCTGTAACTATTGTGTATCGTTGTCTGTAGAATGTCAGCCTGTTATCTGAGAGTTAGAAGAAAAACTGAGAATCTCTTGTCTAACGGTCTCATGACATTTCAGAAGATCTCGCGAGACGTGTGCCTAAGAAAGCATCTTTGATCACGTTTAAGAAGTATTCAACCCACTTCCGCTCCAGGCTTTGTGGTGTCATTATTGCGACATCTATCGATGAGACAATCTAATATAACAGCATAACCGACTTTCACCGGACCTTGTGCATAAATAATGAAAGACATTACGGATGTTTTGAACTTGAAACAAATCTTTTATTAGATAGTTCGTTTGTTTGATAGTACCTGCTGATCAAATTAACAACACCAACACTGGTTATAATTCTGCAATCACTTAATCAATCAATCAATCGATATCTCATTCGGAAACAGATGCCTGTCGGTTTTATTTTTCTCCAATAAATATGTTCCGTTCAACACAGACAACGCACGGAACTGCAGACAATGCGATGTGAACACAACGTGTAAGACCTTGTATGCGTTAGGGTGTGTTCTAGGCACGTAGGGAAGGGGAGAATACATCATATATGCTGTTATTCAACGACTCATTTCAATAGGAACAGTTCGGCAAACAACCTGTTTGATAGAGTGGCAGTCATGGCGGTACAATAGAAGATGGGAACTGCATTTCTCTTTTTCTCAGAGTATCCTGGCTGTGTCCTGTATGGAATCAATAGCCTAGATATACGATTCCAAGCTTCACCATTCACAAATGAGTGACACATAATAGCCAGAACATGGTGGATGTATATGAAATCTCATATAAACCTCGTTTCTAACATGATGTTAGGATAGAAGTAAAGATTGAGAGAAATTTGACAGCTTTAGGTTTGATACGGATTATAATTTACAAAACTTCTCCATTTTTTCTACACAATGTTTCGTTGTGGAGTGCATGAGTTTATCGTAATATTAAGGTAAGGATACTGAAACAGTGCCAAGAAATAATGAAGAAGTTTGAAGTCATAGAAAACCATAACTCTATCGATTGTCTAATAATCACTTTTATCCGTTCCACGGTAAGACAATAAACGAGCTCTAACAAATTAAACGTAAATTTATCAAAAAGAATTCACGAAATTCAATGTTCGGTCAATAAATATTTATTTTCCAGTGTATAAAATATACAGGTGAATAATGACAATATATAATATTTACATAGACAAAGCACTTATATTATGAGGCGCTTTGTCAAATAGATCATGTGATTATACACTGTATGTACTCCTGTTGTCTTAAGATCCATTGAAGTTTGTATAGCAAATAGATTCCGAAGGTAACATTCCTCCCAATCAATTGATTAAGCTTTCACAGAGTAACTATTTGAAGCGTACTTTCTAAATGTTTACTAGTTAAACATTCGATAATTCTTTACTTCAATGCCTGGCCACGCGAATCTCGATTTCGCCAAGTGAACAACTGCTCACACTACAGCCTGGCCTTTAAGCCCTATCATCAATAATACACCCCATATTTATCACGGTATGGGTCGCTGTTGACATTGTCGAGAAAAACACAATAAATAAATATTTAAAATCTGCAACATGTTGTTACAATAATTCTTAAACAAATTTAACTAGAGACGTTTTTCACAATCAATAAACACCATCATAAAGCATTCAGGGATAAAGAATATTTTCTTTTTGATAAAAATTAAGGCGTGGTATATTTTGTAATGTGGATAGAACTGATTTTTTTTTTCTCATTTTTGACAGCATTTTGTGGATCGTGTCTTTGAATGCTGGCTGAGTTGGGTGGACAAACAGAGCCAAACTGTCCAAAGGCAGCCCAGAGAACCCTAAGTTGTTGCCGAAGTATTCTCCTATGCGCTTGTTCTACGTTCAAACATAACCCCAAGTCAAATACAAGCTTCATTGTTAAACTGCACAAACAAAACTGGACACAAACACGAGGTTTATACGTTTGAGAAAGCAATTTAGACATCTTGCCATGTTGTTTAGTTTGCCTGGTGGTATGCGACTTGAGTGTCTTTTCTCCGGTCATGTCAAGTTTATAACTTAGGATCGCCCCTCTCCCGTCATCTCCAGGAAGGCATTAGGTTATGAGAAGAGTATTCCACGTGTTAATTGATTGCATACTCAATGCTGGTATGGCTACCAGTTCTTAATACTGATTAGAAAATACAGAATACATTGCATAATATTATAAACCAATTTGTTAATGAATGTACAAGTCCATGACCCTCCACATATTGATGATATTTACAATGTCATTATGATTCGTATAGAATAAGATCATCGAGTGAACCTGTCAAGATGATATCAGAGAAAGCCACTCCTATAACTGGTTCGGGAGGAAATGTTTCTCGAAAGCCGTTTGTCCGAACCACGGTCTGGTTCCACAGTTCACATTAAAGGGCCAATCACACACGGTAAGCTCTGTGTTCCATACCGTACCGACCGGACAATCAAAATGATACGGTATAGACCAACTGCAGATGTAAAACTGTCCACAATTGATAGCGTCGGGATAGAATCCGAATATCGTTGGGCAGGTGAAAACTGAAAGTAGAAAGAACACATGGCAAGCATTTGTAACAAATTGATGCATTTTATCTAAGCTTTTGTCTAACATATGCCTCCTTTTACATCTGAAGTAACTGCTATGGGTGTGTCTTAAAATGCTGGTTCCTATCTGTTGTTCTGTGGTCATTTATAGTAAACATGCGGCTTGGAATTTGGATCCTCACTAAATTTGTTTGTTTTATTTATATAGAATTATTGTTTATAGCTGCGGTTATCAGTAAGAGAACAATGATTTTTTGACAGTAATTATCCCCACTGTGATTGGAGTTTTATGAATCTGTATGAGAGCCTGGCAGCGACTGTAGCTGCGATTAAAAAGGAAATGCTACTGGATTATTTTTATAACTGTCCTTTTAAAATATCCTTATTCAAACGGTAAACTATTGAATTTTAAATTAAAACGATTTTCATTTCGAAACTTAAGAATGCTCTTGAAAACTACTGTTGTTAAAAGTCTAAAGTCAGTAATACTTACATCCAAAGCTGTCGTCATTCTGTCCTGGTGCTATGTAGTCTTGTGTTTCTTCTCGTGTTATTTCGTTGCCATAGTCGCCAATATCACTCCGGTCAGAGTCCCGACTATTTTGCACTGGTACAATTTTTTCTCGCAAAGAAGGTTTTTGTGATTGGGGATCCTTCACGGAGTTCTCCTGAGAATTGTCATGTTTTAGAACTGGAGATGGCTTCGCTGTTGGTTTTGGCTTAGTCGATTTCTTTGGTTTCACTGTTGTTGACTTTGCTGCAGAAGTTTGTGCCGATGTTGTTGTTGTTGCCGTTGTAGTTTTTTGTGTTGATGTAGGAACGGTCGTTGAGAGATTCTGCGGTAAGATTTTGTTTGTTATCTTTGTGATATTTTGTGTTTGAGACTCTCTTGTCGTAGTTTTGTTGTCAGGATTTATGATTTTCGTTACAGATACATTGTGGTCTAATGTGGTACTTTGACTTGGAGACTTGCTTGGCAACGTTGTTGCCGATGTTTCATTTGTAGGCATCGCCGTAGTGTTTATACTATTGAGAACTGTTTGATTCGACGACACAGTGCTTGTTTGCAATGTTGTTTTCATGGTCACAGTTTTTGATGTTATTTTAGTACCTGGGCGTTTACTCTTCCCTGTTGTAAAAGTGTGCGTTCGGCGCTGTGCGGGTGAGGCGGTTTTGGTAAATTCTAAAATTTGTGTGATATTAATGGTGGTAAAAATTGGTCTAACTGATTTAGAATGTGATGACTTTTCACTGGTTTCCCTCGATTTTGTTTCTTTGGATCTAATGATTTCACTTGTATTTGCAATACTATGAGTAGCCTTAGATGCAGGAGTTTCTGCTGTCGTAGGTGCCTGACTAGATGTTTTGGTGGCTGATTGAGTTGTTAAATAAGGTGATTTGCGCGGGGTAATACGGGACGGAGATCTGGTAACTGTTTCACCAAGGGTGTCGTTTTTTGTCTGTTCATAGTTGGTTGTAGTTTTCCTGTTACTGGTCGTCGAGAGCTTTGGATAAGTGGCCGTAGTAGTTTGAGTATCAGAAGTAGACTTATTTTGTTTCGTCATGGTGGTCAGTTTAGTTGCGGTATTATTAGTAGTGGAAAGCATATGCTGGGTTGTTGTTGATTTGCTTGTAGCATTAGTGCTTTCTTGTGTATTAGTAGTTATATTGTCCTCTCTCTGATTTGCAAAGGTAACATTATCTGACTCAATCTGTGCTAAAATCTCCCGGCTTAACTCTTCTCTAGATATTTTATCGCCTTCCATTTGAGGCCACTTTTCTCTGATAAGCCAATGTAGAGGAGTAGTAAACCCCGGCCTGGAATGACTCGACGTGGGTTGACTTGGCTGTTGATCAGAACGGCCATAATAAGACTGGTCGGGACGTTTTGGTCTTTGTGTCCCTGGGAGTTCAGTGAAGCTGTTCTCGCTTTCTAACGTAACGTATGTAGAGGCACCGGTAGTCTGGGGAAACGTTTCTGTCTTTGGTGTTTCAGTTGTCTGTATTTTTGTGCTAGAAGATGGCATACGCTGTGTCTGTCTGGTTGAGGCCTTCGGCACCTTCGACGATTTTGTGTTCTGTGTTGATGTTTGTTTTTCTTGCCATAACTTTGTTTTGTTTTTCATAAGTCTGGACTGTGATTCGAAGCCATTTTCCCTGTTGATAGAATCATGACTGTTAATAACTAGCTGGTTATCAAGAAGTTTGCCTTTTATGCTATCTTTCAGATCTAGTTCTTCGATTGGTTTGAAGTCGTTTTCCAGCATCTCAGAATTGGGAAACGCAGGTCTAGTGGCCGGCTCTGTGTCCAGGGAGACCGTCTCTGTAACTTAAAACAAAACCCAATCAACTGAGCAAAATATTCTTTACAAACAATATACATTATAAACAATAATACTTTGGTTACCAAAAAGGAAAAGTTGTGCTACTCAATTTCTGTTCATTTCAGCATTTTGTATTGGCTGTCGCGGACAAGCGTTTTTCCACAGCTTTCGACTGGCAATTGGAGGGGTGTCCTTTTTTGTCTGTGTGTGTTGCCTGTGGCGTTATTGGTGGTTTTCTTCACCCATTGTACTGCTACGCCGTCATATAAGCTAAGTAACCTTTAGTACGGCGTTACACCCCAATCAATCAAACAAACATATATCAAAAGGATGGTTTGTTCACATGACACTTAGAAGAGTTATTCTAACCAACCAACCAACCATTTTACTCTTGTTACCCCCATAGCTATTTAAACGACTATCTTGTCTAACGTGCGCCTGTCTTTATGAAGTCAATGATATCATGAAGTACGACAAATACAAGCAATATTTAGTTGATCTATCAAAATAACAGAAACTGCTTTTGAAGAATAAACAGTGTAACGGTGATTTTCAGGATATAAGTAATGTATAATTCAACAAATCAACCAACTGTAAATGAATGTTAATGTTTTCATGCATATACCTCGGATTGATACCTTCAACAATCTGGGTACGAGGCACCGCCATCGAGCGTGGCTAGCAATAGCATTCAAGCTACCGTTCACTTTGTTTTGCTTCGTTGCAGATTAAGAGGTTGTTTCAGGGGTTATAAAATATACCGTCGTATATAGATGTAGCTTGGCAGTCTATTGAGTCTGCCTAGACAAATCCCTGTCCAGGAAGTGACACCCAAATTACAAACGTGCGGATTCCTTCTGATTCAAGCAAACACAGAAATCAAATAATACACAGAGATTTATAACTGTTTCAAACTGTGGACGTTCGCGGGCATCTTCAGACATATTTCTATGAGATCAAACAGATAGATTAGTGTTGAAGCATAGAGCTTAAACATACTATAGCGCACTTCAAACAGCAAACAACACCTCAGCTATAATAGAGGTTCTATATAAACAAACATGTTCAGCTTTACATTAAAATATCTTCACTGAACTAGCACAAAAGTCATTTTTTAGATAACTGAGCGCTTCGTGTTGTCAAGTGAATGAAAACAACAGCTTGATGTTCTGTCAGATAGGCAAAACTATATAGAGACCATGTTTTGAATGTTATAAAGTAGCATGTCTCTCAAATTAATGAATATGTGTAATAGGCAATAGATTTCTTGGACCGATGCAAGCTTTAACTATTATGAAACGGTATCAGTACGATTTATGTTCATATTGTTAAAGGTTTTTGTTCAGAAGGCGAAATAAAATATATAATATCGGGGAGAAGTGTATTTAGACAAACTGCATAGAAACAAATTCATCGGAAATGTGACGATACGCTACTGGTATGGCTTTGATTCAATACGCCATTGTCTTCTCCCAAACAATACACCATATCTTTGTTCTGTGTTGTCGTCCCGGTACATTCTCAATAAGACGTTTCACCTCACCTAGGACATTAACAGCTTGAGCCGGGCCCACATTGGCACTCTTCCCTACATGTTGAGCGTTGAGACTGTGACAGAAAATTACATTCACAATCGTAGGCCAGCAAATTGGGTAACCAACACTTTTCCTTCTGGAAAAAACAGTCATCTAGAAAAGCCTTTTGAAAAGGAAGTCAAACCGCGAATACACCGAGTCTCCGTTAAATATTTATCCTATAATCCGGACATCTGTCACACAGTTGATTATAAGATTAACTTTTGGAGATGACAACTTCTGACATATTTGCGAAGAAAGTAAGTTGTGAGGATTGAATAATATCTCTAACTCATGCCGCCCTATTCTATTGCATACCTGTCAACACACTCCTAGTGTATGTGTGTAGTGCTAGTGCTTCAGGAGTATATATGTGGGATACTACGGAGGGAAGGGGGGGAGGGGGTGTTTTTATCTGTTTGTTTGTTATTGTTAAGTTTGTTAATTTGCATGGAAATAGCTGAATTATTACGGATCTTGGGGGAAATTTATCATTGAACATATTAATTACCTTCATTTTTGTTATTTAAATGCGCAAAATTTTTACAACGCCAGTCAAAACTGAACTCTACAAATATACCACTATATATTCTGTATCGATAGTATCTGATGCAAAAGGGTAAAAGTAGAGATCTGAACCTCATAATTGTATTCTGCAAAACAAATGATGAAGGTGCTTTTCTCGAATAGTATTTCCGTGGATAAATCTTGAACAATTAAAACCCTTTTTTACCTGCGTTACAGCAACTGGTGTTATCTCCTTGAACGGTACTTCAGTTGGCAACTTTTTGTATAATTATAAACATTATATTCTTACCTGCTTTAGCATTGGCGGATCTTATTTCTTCGGATGGTATTTCAGCTGGCAACTTATTTTATCATTAAAGTGCCTATAATGTTACCTGTTTTAGGGTAGACGGATGTTTTCTTCTCGAACTGTATGTCAGTTGGCAAGTTATTGTATAATTGAATTGATTTTATTGTTTCTTGCTTTAGGGTAGACAGATGTATTCTACTCGAATTGTATTTCAGTTGGTAATTTATTGTATAATTAAAGGGCTTATAATGTTACCTGCCTTATGGTAGACGGATGGTTTTTTACTCGAATTGTATTTCAGTTTGTATCGTATTGTATTATTAAAGTGCTTATAATGTTACCTGCTTTAGGGTAGACAGATGTTTTCTACTCAAATTGTATTTCAGTTGGTAATTTATTGTATAATTAAAGTGCTTATAATGTTACCTGCCTTATGGTAGACGGATGTTTTTTACTCGAATTGTATTTCAGTTTGTATCGTATTGTATGATTAAAGTGCTTATAATGTTACCTGCTTTAGGGTAGACGGATGTTTTCTTCTCGAATTGTATTTCAGTAGGTATCGTATTGTATAATTAAAGTGCTTATAATGTTACCTGCTTTAGGGTAGACGGATGTTATCTTCTCGAATGGTATTTCAGTTGGCAAGGTTGTGTATTCTTGCAGATCGTCAATACTTGCTGTCATGTTTTCCTGTGACTGAACGACGACGGTAGCGAAATGCAGGAGGTCAGCGACTGTGGCGAACTTGGCGTCTGGATCGGCAGCCACACTCTGGCATAACAAGGGCAAGTTCAGTTGGGATAGCAAGGAAATTGCTGCCTTCAATGTCTCTGTTTTCTCTGAAAGATTAGAATTTACAAGTAGACAAACATATGTGGCTTTGGATACCAGGTCTTTTGATTATCGAATTGTACTTTTACTCTTACTTTTATTTGCGCTTGTAGGCAGATGTAAACAATCTGTCTTTTAGAATGTGAATATTAACAGCATTTCCGTTATTTGGGGATAACGCTTTCATATTTTGAACATATGCAATTTCATAACAATTTGCAAACTACAACCTATCCATGAATCGCATCCACGAAACTCACAGAAAGGCACCAGGAGTGAATTGCGCCCACTTTGAGAAACAGCAGGGACTGGAGGAAGTGGCTTAAACCATAAACCACTTAGATAACTGAAAATTCAAATTAAAGTATCCCTCGTTCACGGCAAAATAAGGACTTATTTTTATCCCAGCACATCAGCTATCTTTTTGTTATTTGTAAACGCCAATAACTGATCGTGTATAGCCTTTTTGCATTAAATGAATCAAGTCACCATTGAACAGGACGGTACACAATCAGGGTCCAACTAATTTTAGGCGGAAGGGAACAAAAAAAAACAAAATAAATAGATAAGCGACTACAGAAATTATTTAGACCCACAAATGAAACAGAATGGAAACTGTTGCTCTCATACTGCTTTTTTCGTTCTGTTATTTCCCGATCTGTTATCCACAAAAATAAATCTTTCCTCGCACTAACAATGTATAGATCAAACATAATGAGAGCACGGTAACAATGCATTTGATATTTCGTTGACGTAATACTGATTTCCTGATCAACGATCTTTGTCAACAGTAACGCTTTAATGTCCCCGTGTGTTCTTCTGTTGCAATAAGTAGCATTCTCAGTTCCCCGTTGTCATCTTATGCAAGTTATTTACCCACGGCAATATTTATTCCTTGTTATGCCTTACCGTATAGAAGAGCCTCCAGAAATCTGGCGTTGCTGAAATCAGCATCATCGTAAAAGGGACGAGCATTGCATTGTGTCCCGAGGAGAATGCCAGCCAGTAACCAATACACAGTACCCATTTTCCTCAAGTCTGAAACAGAGATTCAGCATTATGCGACCGCTTGAGAATGTTGTTTCTGTCGTTCGAAAAACGAAACAGTTCAGTTCTCAGGAGAGTCTATTTTGCTTCCGTGGGGTAACAAAGCAGTGTTAAAATAAATTAAGCTAATATTGTTATGCAAAATCCACAAACACCATTCATCTTAAAACATTTTTTGTCTTTGTATTCTCGTTTTCCGATCGTATTGTCGAAGGTTCGAAGCTCACAGATATTTAGTAACATATTTGTGGTGTTTTCGAGGTTGTCCAGGTATTTGGATAGTCAATCGGTTATGAACATTTTTAAGCATTTTACAGATATGCTATAAAATTAACAAAAAAATAATAAAAATTACTACCTAACCTGATCTCGTCCCGGCTATAACCCAGGGTTCGGCATATTGAACGTATCTGTTAACATTTATACTTGACCGAAATTGAGAACATAACAATGACGGCCTCTTTTGCATTTCACAAGCATTTCAAGTTGATTTGTGGTCATAGGTCGTAACACTATAATACTGTAACACATCAACTACCTTAGTTTCAGCACACATTGACAACACAAAGTGAAACTGCAGCCAATCCTATCTACTGCATGGATGTCAAAAAAACATAGTACCGGCCCTGTCTCCACCTACCATGTACGTACTGTTGTTTCTTAGTGGGTGAATACACACAGCCTCTCTTTTCCTCTAGTATTGCTTAAATTCCTGAATAATCAGTGACGAATAGAGAAGTCACAGAATAGACCATAACATGACAGCTTTAACATAGGAATCAGCTGCGAGCACATCCTCATTTTATGAATCAAACGTATAAAAGGCTTTATAGTTACTTTCGGAACATTCAGAGAGACACATCTCTGAGAGACATTCTTAGTGTATTGTAAGATGACTGCTAATGGTATGGTGGTTAACACTGTGCCACGGTGTCTATCGTGTAAGTGTGGAATGAGCGGAGGATTGGAAGTAGGCAGCTTATCACGCGTCCAGGTGTGATGTCCATGCTAATCCTACTGTTTTGTACACATTACTCTCTAAAAGATCGGCACTGCTCAGACACGTGTGGAAAAAGACACTTGGAGGAAGAAAAAAAGTGGAAGTCCATTATTTCCTATCAAAAGTAGTTTATCCGCTGATGTGGGAAGTACGAGCGAATTGGATTTTAAAGACAGGTCACTTTTTGTAACCACTCGACATTCCTTTTCCTGGGCGATTGCCTCGTATCAGGAAGCTATTAGATGAGACAATTGTACAGAAAGAATCGGTCAAACATACAAATCCTTGGTCAGATATATTAAAGCCATTAAGCTATGGAATGTAGGGGAAGGTCTTCATATAAATGGACGTTTTATTCGAGCTATTGTTGATAAAACCACGCGACAGGCCACCAGACTGTGGCGCTTGAAAGAGACATAACATAGGCAGCACAGCCTTTCTAAGTAGCCTGATGTTTGAAGAACAATTAGCGCTGTGTAAGGGTCAGAGTGTTGGCCCCCGATCTGACTTGGCTTGGATGTGCAATGTGTCTGCGGTCAAATCACCCTGCCTTTAATCACCGCATCTTCAGCAAGCACGGCCTAGATTACAGAAACTTTGGTAATATGCCAAATGGCTAGTACCTGTAGGCCTATAGTAAGTTTAATCCTGTCAGTATAGAGATGTATCTAAGCGTATGGCGGATCTCAGTTCTCTTAAGACCGTATTATGGCCTTGAAATCGCCAGGGAATCACAGTGCACATAATGAAGAGAGCAGTTCGCGGTAGCTAGAGGGTTATACAGTTTACATTTGTGTTGATAACTGCCAGAGAAAGAAGAAGAAAAGTCTTGGTATATAATATTATTGGTTCTTAGCAATGTACTATTCAACCATCTCAAATTCTTCATTACACCGTACACTTATTCAGCCTTGGAATTTTTGTTAGTCATTTATTTGGGCATCCCATTTGTATATGCTTTTTTGATACAATCATAACGATAATTCCACTTCCATTTAAATTTATTTGACCAGACAGATGCATGTCCATTACGTGTAACTTTGACCTCCAGGTTCATAGGTTCAAAACGAAATTATCAGCAAATACAGAAGAAATGTATATATCTCAGTCCATTGAGCATCAATTAATCGCTAATATCGTGTTTTCTTGTGTTGTGTGGTGTGTTGTCTTGTATGCTAATCTGGTGGGTGAAAAAGAATGAGACATTTGATACAGTACATGTTAAGAATAAACAGGAGAGACTGTGATCTCGCCATATATATGATTATGAGTGCATTTGGTCCGCCCACAAATCAAACTGAGTGCCGCCAGCACAGAGCTGGTCAAACCCCACAATAACGCCCATCTCATCCTCTTCAGCTCGATTTATTATCACGCCTTGCAAATCGCCATCGGTCAATTTGTAAACAAAGACCCTCATAATAACCACAACAAGAGAGCATTTACCCTTTACAAAAATGGATGAATCCTTTAATCATTTAGCCTTTATTTTCAACAGATTTCACGGAAGAACAAAGGGGGGTCACTGCATGTTTCAACTCAGAGATATGCGATTTGAGTTGAAAGCGCGATGACAGAGATGTAAACCACCAAAAATGTATAACTTTACACTCAAAAGTTAAGGCAATTCACGCAGTAATAAATAATCGCTGTGTAATAAATAGTAAACATTGTTAAGAACATTTCAATTCGTTTGTTTATTGCTGAATTATTTTGTTTAAGTTGTCTTTGTTGTTTTCTGTCGTCCTTAATTTTTAACAATTCATGTTTACGAGCATCATGGTATTGAAGGCCCCCTCTGCCTGTAAACATTTTATAGTGATTAAGTTCCCACAACGTGACCTCTTTAAACTCTGACATCACAGTACGAAGTGTTACCAAAGGGATCTACAGGCTATCATGTTAACACAATGTGGAGTACGTTGACGAAATGCTCGAATCTTTGGCTTAGGAGAACCATGTCTGTTTGATGGCCTATAATCGAAGTGTGGAAATCACTTTTAGCCCAGTATTTAACCACCTCAGGTTGTGTAACGTGAAGAGGTATACAAAACAATGGTCTCTTCCGTCACCTTTCACAGGTGTCAACAGTCTTATCTCAGGCGATGTGAAATCTTTTTTTCTCTTCTTTCAAAAAAGGGAATTTCAAGCCAATACGATTATAGGAATTTGGCTCTGCAACAAAAAGGCAATCCATGGTGTTAGGTTTTAATTCTTCTAAGGTGCACCGTAGGTCATTGTTTGGTTGGTAAGCGAAAGATAGGGCGTCGGAAAAGTCATTCGAAAGCTTAAAATGGAAATGCATGTGCATAAGTCATACACAGGGAATCAATGCGTGTGAATGTCTTGACTAAGTATTAGATTATTGCAAGGAACGGTGTGTTCTGACTGTTTCAGACATGCACGTCGTACGAAAATATATTTTAATACCTTTTAAATTTAGTATATTGACAATAATGTCTTTATTACCGCTGCAATTAATAAGTGAATGTGGGTGTGATCTTGGAAACATGATTTTATCTCATTTTTGACTAAATAATTCTTTTATTTAATTTTCGCTTACTCATCAAATCATCAAGACCATTTCTTCTGTGCTACCAGCGAGGCGTGTTTTGTACGCCTGCGTCAAATAAAATTGCTCGTTTCTAGATGTGCAAGGCGAGGTGGTCACATATGGGTGTGTCAGCAACATTTATTAATAATTATTTGCTCATTTCGCAAACAAACTGAAACATTATCTCAGCTACTTGAAAGGTTTGACAAGAAGGGTTGGCCATAGACAGCATGCGTAACGCGGAGGGCCTAATTACATGAGTGTGTTAATTACTTGAAGCAGACAACCTTCACCTGTTCCTCTTGCCCCACCATACACCGCCCAAAACAAAGGAATATGGAGGATTTTGGCAGCTACCAAGATAGCTCAGATTTGCACAAAGGAATGAAAAGTTGTCTCATAATCTGACTGCCGTGCTTCTCCATAGATGTACATCTCTTTGTTAGAACCGTGCAAAGACCAAAGCTTGTTAGCAAACTTGGTGTGTACAAGGGGAATGTGTTGAGTTATGTCTAAGTGAAAATAAGTTACCTCATGCAGACAAAAGACAAATACATTGGAATAGAATTCGTGTCAAATCATCGCTATATTCCACGTTGTAAACGCGAACAGTTCCTTTCTCAATGTACTATAGTTATTCAGTCGCTATCCACATTATATATTCTAAGAACTGTTTCTAAGTGTTCATCAAACTGGCACACATTGGGTTCAAATTCAGCTAGTTAAAATTATCAACCGAATGTCTCACTGAGTTGTTTTTGTGCAACAAATACAACATATATTTCTTTAGAATTAAATTGTTCCCTTTGAATAACACGCTATCATTGAATTAAATGTCATTATAGGTCAATGTTTTATGTTTGGAAGGTCTGCCTTCACTTATTTGCTTATGTATACATTCTAACCTTGCCTCTAGCTACATACAATTTTGTTTAGACATAGTGCTATATCTTTTAATACGTTTAAGTAGCGTGCTGGTTGACCTCGAGTAGAAAGACTTAACCTTTGGCATATATGCGCGAGAAGAGTGTGAAATCTGTACACCTGACCATGGACACAGTTTTCTGCTGTATGTTGTTTTAGTCTAGATGTGTTTTACTGCGGCTACAAAGGAACAATACAGTTCGACTAATACATCTCAGGGAGAAATCACACCCACACTTGAATAGGAAGATTTTCCAGTTTCTTAACAGTTTTTGGTATTATCCTTTGGATATCCACTTTTACACATGTTTCCCCGTTAGCATGTCTATAAACCTATGTGCCAGTTATGATTGCCAACAGCGTCTAAACGTCACTCTTAGAAGCCTATTGGAAACAGTGTCATTTTGTAAATGAATTTTGTATTGATTGATTGATTGATTGATTGATTGATTGATTGATTGATTGATTGATTGATTGATTGATTGATTGATTGATTG
>JAQQZZ010099834.1:0-16582 GCA_030265115.1 Mopalia vespertina
AAAGGTGATTTGACTGGGATTATGAGCATATATTTTCAAAAAAAGCCTCTAGTGGTGGACCTGCTAGCTACTCAGCTCGTTAACTTAAATATGCACACCAGTGGTGAAGTACTCAAAATTTTACTTGTACCCACACACATACAACGGAAGCCAGGGATTCAAGCATTTAAGCAAACATATAAAGGCATGAGGTTTTATGTACGATGGTGTTGATGCCCGTTGCCTAAAATATCCGAAAATATAAATTCGCTTGCTTTTTGTCTTTCGCACAGCAGAAATTCGCTTTGCACAAATATATTCGCTATAATGTAAACACCGGATTAGGAACAGTTGGCCTCCGGATCATTGAAGAAGTGGGTTCTGGTCTCTGGTGACATTCACGCGGATGTCAGCTTTTACAGCCCCATTAAGAAATCTAATGAACGTGGATTTCCGATTGATCCGAATGACGTATGCGTTTTATCCCAGTCAGTCTCCTTCTCGAACTGTTTGACAAACTGTGATAAAGCATCAGGACCATGTAGGATACCAGTATGTTGTATTGTCATCCCTGTATACAAACTGTCCAATAAATAAAGTTATTTCTACCAGAAACCTGCATTCAGCCTCCCACTTATGTTAGACGTATCTGTTTTGTAAACATGGTTATTTTTAAATTGATGATTTATTGACTAATTGTTTGATTAGAGTGCATGGATCTGGTAAATGACATTATATTAAGACAGCCCCCAAATGTGTATACTCGGATCATTCAAAAGTGTGAAACATATCGGTGCTAGTTGTCAATTATGTTACTACTGTCATCCAGATGCACCTCTTTTGCTTTGTGCGAAAATCCTATAAATCGACAAGTAGTTTTCTCTTAGTGTTCCGAAGTTCGTTTGGAATAGTTTATAGTGTGAAAAGATGCGGCACAAGATGCGGCAATCCCCACAGAACATATGTAACATACTCATGCTTTGTTTAAACTGGTACATCCCGATCTGACTTTGGCTGACCAGACATGCTTTGTATAAAAATACATCGACGATGACCATAGCGTGTTGTGTGTAATCCCATGAGCAGTTATATGTATGGAGTAATGGGACATGTAGGCGTAGCATCATGTGTGGAGTAATGGGACATTTAGGCGTAACATCATGTGTGAAGTAATGGGACATGTAGGCGTAGCATCATGTGTGGAGTAATGGGACATGTAGGCGTAGCATCAAGTGTGGAATAATGGGACATGTAGGCGTAGCATCAAGTGTGGAGTAATGGGACATGTAGGCGTAGCATCAAGTGTGGAATAGTGGGACATGTAGGCGTAGCATCATGGTGGAGTAATGGGACATGTAGGCGTAGCATCAAGTATGGAGTAATGGGACATGTAGGCGTAGCATCAAGTGTGGAGTAATGGGACATGTAGGCGTAGCGTCATTTGTGGAGTAATGGGACATGTAGGCGTAGCATCAAATGTGGAATAATGGGACACGTAGGCGTAGCATCGTGTGTGGAGTAATGGGACATGTAGGCGTAGCATCAAGTGTGGAGTAATGGGACATGTAGGCGTAGCATCAAGTGTGGAGTAATGGGACATATAGGCGTGGCATCATGTGTGGAGTAATGGGACATGTAGGCGTAGCATCATGTGTGGAGTAATGGGACATGTAGGCGTAGCATCATGTGTGGAGTAATGGGACATGTAGGCGCAGCATCATGTGTGGAGTAATGGGACATGTATGCGTAGCATCATGTGTGGAGTAATGGGACATGTAGGCGTAGGATCAAGTGTGAAGTAATGGGACATGTAGGCGTAGCATCAAGTGTGGAATAATGGGACATGTAGGCGTAGCTTCATGTGTGGAGTAATGAGACATGTAGGCGTAGGATCAAGTGTGAAGTAATGGTACAGGTAGGCATAGCATCCTTTAACTGATTTTCCCCACCTTTGATCTAGCGGAACAACGACCTTATTCAGAATACATAAGTCATAGAGACATTGAGAAAATAGGTTAATGTCATTATGCTTACGTTGCGAATGTGGATGGAAAGGTTCCACTGAGAAGTGTATCAATTTGAGCTGCTTCTGTCACCTGTCTCGGCTAACCAGATGACTCCCACGAGTGGCTAAATTGCATGGATCAACACTGGCATGGAGTCAGGGTGTTTTGCCATCAGAAATAACGTCGGAGACATTGAGACGACCAATCATCAGATGACCATCAGTTGATACCTGTCTGAAATTTGTCGTGGACTAGCAAGTTATGTCAAGATTTTGCCCTAGCCTGTTTTTGCTTGTTATATAAAATGACTGAATACTGCCTTATTATTGAAATATGGGCACAGGAATTAAGATGTATTAACTAAAGATGGGGGCTCTTAGACTAGTCTGATGTATATGGCACTGTTGATATATGATTCCTGTACAGGAGTGAAGTAAATTGATTCTGGTCTAAGTCACTTAGTAACGGGAACTAATATATCAAAAAATTAGATAGTGGAATCTGGTTGGGACTTATTATCCTTATTTCCGTTATTGTTTCGTCTGTGAGGTGAACAAATACTTGGCAGTTTTTGTACTGTATACATGATATGCCCCAGTCAATCACTACATAGACCTAATACTGTGTATGTCGTTGTTTTTGTAGATATTTACTTTCGGAAGGAACTTGTTACTATGTACAATAACAAACTGATTGTAAAGTTTCAGAAGAAGTGGATTTTTATCCCATCACTATTTGACGTAAAACTGTTTTTCAAACTTGTATTTTGATATAATCAGTAAGAGTGATTGCAAATGTCTTGTGTGGACTCGACCGTTACATCATGTAGCTAAAGAGAACACTGTAAAGGGAACCGGTTGTCCGGTCAATTCCAGAAAGGAATAGTGCATGGATTCAAGAAAAGACAGTTGTGGTCTAATAATTGAAGTCTCCCTCTTGCCACTGTGTCTCAAAGGTCTGTTTAGGTTCTCGATTTTACCATCTTAATTCTATCATCCTATCAACCATACTAGATAAAATCACAGGTCATTCATTGTTTTCTGTCAGTCTTCAGAATGTATAGGCCGCCCTAACGAGAACACATTAATGTTAATACATAAAGATAAAACAGCACGAAAAAAAGTCTTCTCTGTTCAAGGTACGGGCGGATAATAAGGCCGGTTGGTCTGTCTTATCCGTACAAGACGGGTGTGCCATGTTGCTTAGGAAAACAAGGCAAAATGTAGCACGCAGTCTTGTCAATATGAGATAAGGAATAATGACTGAGACGCGATCGGCATTCATGAAAACACATAGATTGTCTTCTTCCTTTATGGCGTAATGAATCGTCGTAAGTTCTCTCATTACCGTGTGCGACAGCGACGTGGTCAGGTTTTCAACTCTATCCCACCATTTCGATCATCACATCGATCTTCAAAATTTTTTGTCTTCTCATTTGATTGACCTGATAGTCTTATCTCTCTCGGATCGGTGTGTATTATAAATCTAACTTTATGACAGACTCTACATATCTATAAAGTGACTTATTTTTGGCTAACCTTCCTCGTCATTTAATAATGTCCAATGTGAATACTTTTTTTGTTGATAACATATTTAATTTTTTTTACATTTGTATATATCCTAATATTTGTATATATATTAATATTTATGGTGACGATGCTACTTATTGGAATGATGTTAAATACAGTGTAGTGGATTGGCAATTTGTTCACTCCACAATGTAGCTGAAATACCGCTGAATGTGGCGTAAAATATAATCAATCGATGTATTGCATGGTTACAACGTTTATATTACTTCCTCTTATATTGGTTAAAACATTTACATTACTTCATCTTATATCGGTTACAACGTTTATATTACTTCCTCTTATATTGGTTAAAACATTTACATTAATTCATCTTATATTGGTTACAACGTTTATATTAATTACTTTATCTTATAAGTAGCTTCATTCTATATTGGTTACAAGGGTTACATTGCTTCATCTTATAGTGCCCGCGGCCGTGGCTTAGTGGTAAGCGTGTGCGCTTACTAATGCTACTTCGATGTACCGTTCACGGAATCGAGCCCGTCTGTCGACCATCAGTTATATGAGTGCGTCGTGTGATGTATTTTTAGTTTTGACCTAATCCTAGCCTGTATAGATAATCATGAGATATATCATGAGATAATTTGTAATTATCTCATGATAATGGTAGAATCTATTTTCTAAAATTATGAGTCAAAACCCATCTTTTGACAAATTCACCTGTATATTTATCTCGGAAATTTATTACATTCAGGCATGACTATATCACATTAGCTGCAATTTAAAATCTCTTATTTCATAAAAGTGCTCGAATGTAACTATTTACTTATAACATCGTCTCTGTTGTCAAAATTCACATAGGTGTGTTTCCTGAATGAGGAATGTACGAAAAGAAACTAAATTTTCGGATTTTGAAATGGCCATCATTTTACTCTCTAATATTTACTTATAGATTACCACATGTAGTGATCATCCAAATTATTGTGATACCTTCTTTAATCATTCGAACCGTGTTAAATAGTTTTATAAACGTGAAATCCTCAACATTTCTGTTTAATCTAGTTACTTGTTGAAGATTGTGGATACATTAATCCGGAAACATATATAAATGCATCTTGATGAAATGAGCCGATGTTTACAAAGATAAAATAATGCACTTTAATTACATTAGCAGCCGGTAATGAAATTAGCTTGGCTTAACGTCATAAACTTGGAAATTATTGATAGTGTTTTGCTGATTGTAGTTTGTGCTAATGACTACGTTAATTCGACGACATACTTGGAGGTGGTAAAAATGTTTTATAACATTCGATAACGTCAGTGCAAACAGAGTGAATTTGAAAATCTCTCATGTTTCTGAAATACAATGTACCCATGTACGTTGTGGCACACACTGTGACCAGCTGTTATCCGTATAGCATCTTTCCAACGGGTCATACAAACTAGTTAGGTATGAGAATTACAATGGTGTCGTCGCATTGGATATATCATGTATGGAACCGCTTACCTACATGTAGATGTATGTTTACCCCTTTGGAAGCTCATGATATATCATGGGTTCATGTTTTACCCTGTTTAAACCTCTTCATATATGATGGATGGATTTACTTATCTATGTTATCCTTTGGAAGCTGTAGCATAAAATATTCAAGTGGTTTTACTGGATATGAGTTATTGTCCAAGTCTTATTACCAACGTTTGCAGACTAGTAACTACAAACTGCACAAGTGATTCAATCTAGAGGCTGCAGAGATTCATTTTCAAACGAAAACAAAGACAGATTCCTTTGTAATGGATGGCTTTGCTTTTACAAATAAATTTGGTATCATTTATTTAAATTAACAACTCGAACATGTCTATCTTTGACATGTATCTGCTCTAGGCTATAAGCTTCAAATCTCTACGTTTGTCGGTATTTACACCCCATGAGAAACATTTGTCTCTGAGATAATTGGATAGGAATTAAGTACGCTGCATATTAAGGACTAACGCTGTGTAAAGAGATAAAATCCAATAAGTGGTAAATCGGCTGGGCGTTAAGGATTAAACGAGAGTACCTGATCCTGTCTCAATGGATTTACCACAATCCTTCTGAACGCTATCAAGTCTGTCAATGGATTAACATTAAACAGCTAGTGCCTATCCAATCTACTCCAGCGACATAGCTGTAACTAACAAATGACCCGGATAAAATATATTAAAAGTGGATTGATTTGCAGATGAGCAAGTTACGATGCGATGTCGGTGCAGAGATTCATTTACTGATTACATCGCGCTTATCGTAGGTTCGTCTCTTGTAACAACATTCAAAAAAAGATAGCAATATACAACATTAAATATACACAAATTCCTATCCTGTATATCTTAATACCTTGCCCTTAGTGTTATGTTCACTTATTTGAAGCACTTCTTGTCAAACTTTTAACAAATACTCATTATTTGTATACTTTTTTATAAATACTATAAACAAAATTAACTGTGAAATACAATGGTTTGTATTGTGCTCTTCACATGCTATCACGCTGTGCTATAATACCATTCAGAGCACGTGCTACCCAACATAGGCCAAATGAATAGCCTAGAAAACATTGATTAATTGGTGTTGAATGTTGTACTCAACGGTATCTGACTTATATTACGGTGGTGTACTCTAATCGTAATTAGGTTAATAAAAACACAAAATGTGAAGTACAAGTAATGTACGAATCACTGTAATAACAAAGTCTAGATTCAAGAATGCTTTATTTAAGAGGTTACAGTCAATCAGAACAAACTTATTATTTAAATTGTTATTCCAATATATTAGATTTCATAAACCAACAAGGAAATAATTTAATAATTTTAATTCACATATTAATCCACGTTTACACATGCACCAAATCATCATCTTTTCTATTAAAAGACGATTTTGAAAAAAGACACCACAAAACGAGGCCTTGTCACCCAGGACCCTCAAATCCAAATGAAGCTATATCGGGTATAAAACCAAGTGTTTTATTGAAATCCAACGACAGTCTCTTAATTAAACATTTCTGGGATCCCATATTAAACGTACATCGGCGCTTGGAACGTTGCACTATATAACAAACTCTGGTCTTTATAACCAATGCGAATGTCCATCAATCTAGTAATAAAACGGCTCCTCGTCGAACATAACATGCTAGCGACTAATTAGGTTAGTGATTTATTTAGCGACAAACTTACTGATAACCTTCAGTCAGAACAAATGAAGCTTTCAGATTGACTGACATTCCAGTTATTGCAAACATGTTCATCTTTGGCGGAACAGTCCTTTAAATTGATAACTTTTACATTATAAATGTTAAATCATAACTGTCGAGTCTTGGTCAGTGTCTTTTTTTTCACCCGGTTGTTTTTTGTTTCAGAAGTGGATACATTGCATTTAACAAAAAGTTATATATATATATAGAGAGAGTGTTGGGCCTGTAACCCGAGGTCCCGGGTTCGATTCCCGGTGGAGGCAAGCAAATTTTTCTCTCTTCATTTATTCAAAATATATATATTTTGAATTAATGAAGAGAGAAAAATTTAGGGGGGCATAATTATGTTAGAAAAGGTGATTTTGATTGATTAAATGATGGGAATCCTGAGAGAAGTGACTGAGTTTAAGTTTGCAACATGGCATTATCAGGCCTTCTTTTTTCAACATTTTGCGTAACCAATTCCACTAGTGAATTTAAACCCACATAAATGTTCTTTCGGTTATGTGAAAAAATTGTGCCAATGATCTTTCTTGTAGATAGGTTATGTTTTCTATGTGTATATGCATGCAATTAATTCTCCCAGATTTTCAGCTAGACAGTTTAAAACGCACGCCTACAAGCATCCATAAAGTGGGATTGCGAGAACCCCAAACCCTCACATTAGGTTCATCGTCTGGCTGGAAAGTAATCCAAATTTACCACAAGCTACGTATACTTATTGTTGTATTGCCAAGGATGTGAGGAGTTATAACAAGTCATCAAAATGAAATAAATTGATTTAATATGTGAGATTTACATCCCTGATGGATTTCATCAATCTCATAACATGCTTGATTGATTATTTAATTGATTGATTGATTGGTGTATTACGCCGCACTTAAGGGTATTTCACTTATATGACGGGGATGTATTCCAACAAAAATAACACTAGCACTCCTCCAGTGCTAAGTAAAGACAGAATTGCTACTCTTCAAACAAACTGCTCTTAGTCAGAGGGACTCATCACATGCAAAAAAGACAAATGTAATAGGTGGTCAGAACTAATTAGTGGAACACCTAATGTTCTGTCGATGTAATAAAATCAAACATAACTTCTATTGTATATTTCTTCTGATTATCTTTTACATATTGGCCTATATTTAACCTCTGAAATATACACCCCTTGTTGTGCTGAACTGTTTCAAATTGTCTTGTGTTTTGCATATCGCCAGTTTCTCTTGAGTCATGCACTGTTTGGCTCAATTATGAGACTTGGCAACGTTCCAGAAGAGATTTGCAAGTCATAAGGCTAATCAAATTAACAGATAAAAGGACAAAGCATATCGCTTTTCAGAATTCCATTATAGAGCCAACATTCCTACCCCCTGATACAACTATACCTTTTCTCTGAAATTTAACAAAAATTTGTTCCTATAGATTAGAATAGATTTCTTCTCCAAACACATTATTTTATATCTCATTACCAGTGAATATCGAGGCAAAAATGCAAAACAATTTAATATGTCTGAATAAAGCTTGTTACAGTAATTAATTTGTGTATAGTGAAGCGAACTGACAATATCCCTCTCGTTTCATGTTGTGTGATATTCACCCAAAATTTCAGAATAATCTGGTCTTTCAATGTGGAGTTGTTTAACGCAAAATTACTTGAAAAGCTTAAGTAAGTTATATGCATTTAATAACAGATAATATCCCTCTCCTCTCATTTTGAAAGATATATGCCCTAAATTTAAAAACAATCAGGCTATTCAATTTGAACATACAGTGCTTTACACAAATTTTAATGCAAGTCTACTTGAAAAGCTTGTTAAAGTATTTAATATGCATGTACTGAGCTGAGCTGATAATATCCCTCTCCCTCGATGTTGTGGGACATTTGCACAAAATTTAAGGACAATCTGGCTTTTCAATATGGAAATACAGTGCTTAATCCAAATTGGACACTATTTCCTCTAAAACACTATCACTTAATTAGCATAATAAATATGCACAGATTTCAATATTATTTTAATAATCTTTTCCTTTCCAGTCAGGCAAACTGTGTGTAAAATTTCAGAGAAATTCCCTTAGTATATTTAATTACATAAGCCTTTACATGGCTGACGCCAACGGTAATTAATTAGTATGTCTGTATAAAGCTTGTTAAAGTAATTAATATGCGTGTAATGAGCTGAACAGATAATATCCCTCTCCTCTCATGTTGTGTGACATTTGCAGAAAATTTTAGGAAAATTGGGCTATTCAATTTGGAGTTATGGTGTTTAACCCAAATTTAATTGAAAAGCTAGTTAGAGTAATTAATACGCGTGTAATGAGCTGAACAGATAATATCCCTCTACTCTCATGTTGTGTGACATTTACCCCAAATTTTAGGAAAATCGGGCGTTTCAATTTGGATATACAGTGTTTAACGCAAATTGTACACCATTTCCTTTAAAATAGTATCACCTAATTATCATTATTTATATGCACAGAATTCCATATAATTTTAATAATCTCTGCCTTTCCGGTCAGTCTAACTGAGTGCAAAATTTTAGAGAAATTCCCTCACTATTTTTAATTATAGAAGCCTTTACATGGCTGATGCCAATGCTGATGCCAGGTGTACGACATAAGCTCACCTTACTTCGAACAGGCGAGCTAACAAAACGAAAATAGAAAAAAATGGTGGAGAACTGCCAAACTGGCATATATTTATTATTATATTTTTGAATAAATGAAGGGAGAAAAATTTGCTTGCCTCCACCGGAAATCAAAATTAACAAAAAATCTTTAAAAAATGGCAAAATGATGGGGCGTTTTGTGGAAGATTTTTTTAGTCTTTTAGCTTTGACTTTAGCCTCAAGTTCGGACCACAGGCACAGGATGCAATGTTATGTTTGGACTATATAGTGAAAGTACGATTGTTTGTTTGATTGCGGTTTAATGTCATACTCAAGGGTATTTCACTTATATGACCACAGATTGTCCATTTCACAGTTCCTTGCCTCATTAATGTGGAAAACAGTGAGGAAACCTCATAAAAATGACCCCTGCGATTGCCAGAGCCGCATAGTGTGACTCACTCGTATACCGGATGGACTCGATCCCATGAACTGTAAATTGGAGTAGGATTAGTAAGTGTAAACGCTATAACCACCAAGCCAGGGTATGAAACGGCCGGCTTCAACAAACAGCCAAAATAAAAAATAAATGCAATCCCCTTTATTTAACTTTTAAACAAAATGTTGTACACATGCTTAATTAGAATTACATGTTTGCCTCCAAGAAAGGAGAGTGAATGCAAGGGAGAAAACTGTGTGGTAAATGGCAGTTCTCGGCTGGCCATGCTCAGTTTTTGTTTTCACTTCTGCTAGAATGTTTATTTCTTTTATTCCAATTTTGATTCTGTTTTTATTTTTATTCAAAGAAAAGTTAAAATGACATTAAGAAAGGAGAGTGAATGCAAGGGAGAAAACTGTGTGATAAATGGCAGTTCTTGGCTGGCAGTTCTCAGCCATGCTCAGTTTTTGTTTTCACTTCTGCTAGAATGTTTATTTCTTTTATTCCAATTTTGATTTTGTTTTTATTCAAAGAAAGTTAAAATGACATTATGATGGCAGAGAACTCGGCCATGATCATTTAAGTTAAAATCTTTTTCTGTTTTCATTTTGTATTTATGTTCATTTCATTTGCATTTTGTTTTTATTATATTTTATTTATATTGTTGGTTTTCATTTTAATTTTGTTTTCATAATTAAATATAGCTTATGTGACCACAACACTGATCAGCTGAAAAGAGCCCTCACTGACTGTCTGGCTCTGATATCAATGGCCAGAAAACATGCACCAGTGAAGACGTGGTCTAATAAAATGATATATTTGGTGATCTTACAGCGGAGCCAGAAAAGGTTGTTGTGTTGTTTTTCGTTTTTTTGAAATTAATCGTGGACAGAAAAATTGATCCACATTTTTTCGATCCCTGGTGAGCCCCCTGGATTTATTTTGCATGAACGGTGACCGTTGACATGAATTTTTGTTTTTTTGTAACCTGAACAAGCGTTCGTGTGAAAAAATAAGGCCTGTATCATAATGTATGCTCAGATCAATATCTTATAATTACACACATCACAATGATATATATGCAAGAAAAGGGGAGATTTATTTATGAAAAAAATGATGAGAAAAATGACTGAGTTTAAGTTGAACATTACATTATCTCTCTTCTATGTCCTCCCTATGACAGGCTAACCTGCAAACTTGAAAACATGGTCACATCCATCTATTTCCAGAGATAAAAGGAAGAATTTCTAAAGAATTGCTTTTTTCATTTCTGTTTTTTTTAGTAGGGTTTCTACGTTTGTAAAAAAATAAGATCACATGTTTTTGAAAATACATCTTTCTCAAAGCAAGGATTCTATTAAAAGAAAACACAGATTAAATGATTTGATAAAAGTATCCATCTTTTTATACAGTGAAAGCAAAAAACAATGTACAATCTGCAAAAAAATAAATACATTTACAAACAAGCATCAGTTATCAAAAATATTCAATTTCAAAAGCAGATGTTTGGTATTTTTTCCACATAGGTTAATTGAATGGTTAATTGATTTAATTTTAAAAAATGTGGACTTCAATTAACAGTACCTGAAATAATACAAAATAAAGAAAATTAGCGTTTAGAATAAGATATTGTTGATTTGACATCTTAATTTTTTGCTTAATCATTTAGGTGGTAAACATAATCTTTTAAAGTTTTAAAATATTTTTATTTTTTAAATTTATTTATTTAAAAAAAACAATTGGTGAAATTTGTGGATTTTGTTTATCGTTTCATTTATTTCATCGCTAAATAACACATACAGCTTAAGAGTCTTTCAAACAAATTTGAAACACTACTTACCTTAAGTTCTTCTTCTAATTCAGAAACCTTCCTTTCCAAAGACCTCTTTTCTTGCTGAAAATGGAACATGGTTAAATGTGAAGATGCATTTCAATTTATTTCATTATTAAGCCAGTACTACGATAGAGACAAACAATGCCTTTGTTTGTTTGATTGGGGTTCACCTTACGTCACACTCAAGTGTATTTCACTCATATTGTAACATAGAATATTTCCTGTTAGGGAGATAACTAAACAGACGTTTGGTCAGGATTAGCCAGGTTAATAAATAAACTATTTTTCTGAATAAATTAACCCAGGTATTAAATTTGTTCAGTTCTGACCCCAAGGGTTAAAAACAGAATTTAGCTGATTATGATGATCTCAGCTTAAGGTTGGTATTTTCATCTAGATATTCAAAATTGATTGATTTGTGTTTATTTACCAAATGAATAGTCTATAAACAAGACACATTCATCCACACACACATTCACCTTCATGAAGGAAAAGCTTTAGAGGAGTACTCTGTCAGATATAAATAAGACAGTCTATAGGCCTAATGCTGTTATCACTAGTATAAAATGCACTGGGATAGTAATATACGGCATGTCTACATAGCTCATCACATGCGTCAGTAGTGGATATCTTGATACTTATGTAACAGGATCAAATTTACTGTCAACTTTTCGCTATAGATATTCTACCAAAAAAGGTGAGAGAGACCTCCCTTCAACCTTCTTTTTAAAGGTAAATCTTGCTTATTTTACGCCATCATGTTGCCATAATTGTCTTACAGGTTTATTAACTGTTATTAGTACATGTATGTCAACTATATTTCTTGCCAGTATTATGGTTATGTTTTACTTATTTTTGGTGTTCTTAATTTGATCATCGAAGGTTACATTTTCGCAATTGTAGAAGAGTGGGTGCCATTTTGAAAGCTACATTTTCTTTGTGTTAGATTTGTCTACTGTCTACTGCATATACTTGTCCATACTTAATATATACCATATGGAGATATAGTATTAGATACAGTATTTTGTTGGTAACATGACATTTGATAACTTACTGCTGTCTGATTGTTTACTTGTTAAATTAACATTTTCTTTCCGTATTGTTTCAGGCAATTGCCCCTTTTTCTCGTCTTCTTTCATGTGAATAAACCGTATACCAACTGAAGGCATCTGCTATGAATCCTACTTACCACAGCTACACTTAGTTCAAATGGATGGTAGCGATCATGGGATTGTCCTGTGAATTTTACTCAGGGGAAAAGTATCCCCTGATTTTCATCAATCAATTTCCCCTTTTCTTGCATATATGTTATTGTGATGTGTGTAATTATAAGATATTGATCTGAGCATACATTATGATACAGGCTGACTGTTCCTGTGATTTCTGAGTTCGGGGTGACAGTACCATCCATGGATTTCTAAGTTCGGGTGACTGTTCCTGTGATTTCTGAGTTCGGGGTGACTACCATCCATGGATTTCTAAGTTCGGGTGACTGTTCCTGTGATTTCTGAGTTCGGGGTGACTGTTCCAGTGATTTCTGAGTTCGGGGTGACTACCATCCTTGGATTTCTGAGTTCGGGGTGACTGTTCCTGTGATTTCTGAGTTCGGGGTGACTGTACCATCCATGGATTTCTGAGTTCGGGGTGACTTTCCCTTTGATTTCTGAGTTCGGGGTGACTTTCCCTTTGATTTCTGAGTTCGGGTGACTTTCCCTTTGATTTCTGAGTCCGGGGTAACATTCCCTATGAGGTCAGGGTGACTTGTGAATTATTTTCAGTGGTAGGCGACACTTGTAATTGAAATCAAATAAAGTTAGCACAGACCTGTGATAGCAAAACAATGTTAATTTTATATAGTCACAAGGGCCATTGTTTCTTAGCTACCAGTGGACTTCTGAGCTTGGTGTGACACATGGGAATTATGGGTTGGTAGTACCAATGATATATGTCGCTATATGAGGTATATCTCGGATCCAAAATATTTCAGGGTTTGTCAGTTTCTTTATTTCATAACTTTGTAGTTCTTGCTGTTTAACTCCATCTTGTACTGGTAGTCTACTTGTTTTATTATGACCAGGTCCGAGCACAAGTGCTATTACTTCTCTCCGCAGCAAGTTTTATACTGTGCATCACACGCTTTTTCGATCAAAGCTTTCCTGATGTCACAGCATTGACTGATAGGCTGTTGTAATCTTAAGGCTTCCCCCTAGTGTAAGAATAGATAATCGTTTGTAGTAATAGTTTTATCCATTGGGCACTACCTGCAGATTTTTACTTGGGTTTGTTAATTGTTCTGATTGGGGTTTAACATCGTAATCAATGGTATTTCACTTATATGACAACAGATTATCCACTTCACACTGTTCCTTGCTTAATGACGGTGGAACACCGAGAGGATACCCCATAAAAACCAGCCCCACCCCGACTGCTATAGCCACATTGTGTAACTCATTCATATACCTGATGGTCGGCTGACTCGATCCAGTAAACGGTACACTACAGTAGGATTAGTAAGCATACTCGCTAGCCACTAAGCCACAGACACAGACCTCAGACTTTTCTTGGGAATTTTCAACATTAATCAGCAGTCTGGATGACATCCAATGATAAACTGTCATCGCAAACAACTGTATCGTGTCTGGGATTGATTGATTGGTGTTTTATGCCGTGCTTAAGGGTATTTCACTTATATGACGGCGGTATATTCCAACATTAATTGACACTAGCATAACCAAGATGTGAAGTGTTTCCATAATGTTGGAAAGTTCATTTTCCTCCAGTGCTAAGTAAAGACAGTATTGCTACTCTTCAAACAAACTGACCTTAGCCAGGAGGGCGTCTCGTGTCTGGGAGATAAAGTGACAATCCAATGTCTGCAATTGTCTACACAAAACAAAACATGGGTGTGGAAGTCTTTAGTTTTGAACTTACGAAACAGAAAGAATGAAGTTGACCGCTGAATGGAAAAGTTTTATATGTGTTGATGAATATTAAAGCCAAGTGATGCTTCAGGTAATCCAAATACATGTTGTACACCAGAATGCGACAATTGAAAATACTTGTGTTAGATCAAATTTGCGAGTTACGATGACATCAACACTAACATAATCAATTGAATCGATGTTTAAGAGAAACAGTTATTTAAGAATAAAAAATAAACCAGCAGATAGAATATTATGATTTTAAGACCTTATCTGAGAGCAGGACAAATATACATGTATGTAGAACAATTCTAAAAAACCTATGGTGGGTTAGTGGTACCAAAGTGTCACACTGCCACCTGCCCCATTTCTTATTGGCTGTCCTCATCCAACACACGAATAAACAAGTGCCCTAAGTTTCTATGAAGGTCCTGTGTCTCCTTGTATCACCCATGTGGGTCCTTTTGGTTTGGGTATACACTTGCTCCATATTTATTATCTCATCTGACACATTTGTCCAGATCCGCTTCTTCAAACCTGAAGAAACTCACTTTTATCTTTTGTTTTTTTTCGCCAAAGATATCCAGAGAGTAGTTAGTTGTGCACCTTCTTCAACACATACTCACGTAAACAGTGTGGGACTAAAAACTTCTAATCGCTTTCTGAAGCATCCTTACGATCAACCTTTCTTAAGGGAGCACCATCCTTCAGCTGTTCCAGTAGAATGATGAGGAGGGACTGGCAGCATTTCGTATCAGGTTGCACGGACATTCACCACCTTCTTAATGAGTGCAAACACAAGAAGGAAATGCAGATGTATATAATAAATGACCACAAGGCACACCTCATAGTGTGATTCATTGGTTATTTGTGTTATCCTCTTCTCATCTGTATAATTGCTTTTTAAAATGTCTTCTGATTCCACTATATTCTCTATACCAGATTGGATTACATCTGCGTATCCAATGCAGTTTCCTTTTTTTAGTTTCATGGAAAAGATTTAAAACATCTGATATCCCCATCAAAACAAACGCACCCTTTATTTATAATATCAGTTCTGAGCAAGAAATCATCCTCAACATCAGCTATGGTTAACACTTTCATCCAAGTAAACTATCGCATTTGCACAGTCCAATATAGCTCAGACTTCTGTCATCTGCACAACAAAGTCTTTCTTTCTTTGAAACGAGCACTTCTGTTTTTTTTAAATCTGGCATTTCCATAAACACTCTTGTCAAAAAGAATAATATGAGTTGCTTCTGCGACAAATGAACAAGCAGTTTTTACTTATATTTCTAATATTACATAGATGTCATCATAGCTTGAATTTCCCTTCTCATTGAAGTAGTGTATGTAGATTGGTTCTCGTTTGTTTTCTCCCTTTTGTGACGGTTTAATTGGCCAGTATGTATAGGGATCTTCCCATGGCCTATTAAATCAGTCTTCTGAACTTTAGCAAGGCCCACTACTCACCATTACTAAATAATATAGACCAAGTATGTGACCCACAAAATGCTGTTAGTTTATGGATCAACACTTTTCAAACTATTGATAATAAACATGTACCAATGAAAAAAAACGCGTAAACCATTTTAGTCCACCGTGATAAATGCAGACACAAAAGCTGCAATGCATACAAGCATAATGGCAATGAGACCAGTTATAGATACTGGAGAAATAAAGTCACCAGCAAAATTTATCAAGCTGAAACAAACTTTTTTTCTTCTGAGATAGAGAAAGGTAAACAATCCCAAAATTCAATCTGGAAAATTTTGAGTAATATTAATCCAAAACGTCTTAATTCTTTAGTACCGGACAACATTTTTGATGAAAATACCAACACATATGTAAACATAAAGCTCCACTGTCCAAAACTCCTCGGCTCACCAAAGAGCACAAGAAAGTACCTATTGATAGTGTAGTGACCGTACTAAATCAAATGACAGAAAGGATACTGCTCCTTTTATCATCACAATATTTGATACAAGATTGATGATGACAAGAGTTTTAACTAGTGTTACTGTGTAAAAAGAAGGGGCTCGGGCTT
>JAQQZZ010099845.1:0-32003 GCA_030265115.1 Mopalia vespertina
TTATAATTTATATATTGTAATCATTGGCGGGGGGACTCCCCCCCCCCCCCCCCCATTGTATATTATTATAGGTTAATGCTCAGCTTAATTACAGACACATTTGATTAAAACCGGAAGCTGGCTTTTACCCCCATGCCTTACGTACAGTCCGCTTGGTCATAAACCAGGACCATTTTGAATGTTATGATATTCGATACAACAGCGTAAATTATGCGGTCATCGTCAGCGATTTACAGCTGTATAAATACACCGGGGCTATGCTATGATGTCATTCAATTGAAGATGAATCCAATTCATTTTTTAAAGATACCAGATTCACCCAAATCAAACAAACAAACAAACAAACAAACAAACAAACAAACATACAACTTATAAAGATAATAACATGTTTAATCATTCTTAATTAAAAAAAGTTCCATTTCATGACGACCTAAATAACATATTTTCAAATTTTGAAGCATTTGTTTTTTTTTTAACGGTCGCACATCATTGGGGCTGTTATTTTAACGAATTGATAATGTTTTATCAAATTTATAAAATATAGCTTTTTTCAATACTAAATGGAAACTAAAATAATCTTAAATTTTGTATTCGATAAATTTTTAATATAAACTTACGCTTCCTGCAAACGATATCAACAATGGTATGACGCCAAAATGCATGAGTCGACGAATGAGCAGAATGCTATGATTCGCCCAGAACAATAACGTTATATCAGTTTCTTTCATCTCAGAGAAGGGTGTCTTAATATCACGACACCACACGCAGAGAAATTAGGAAATCCTTCTTGCATATACTTACTTGGATTATTGTCTTTCATTGTGTCAAAGCGTATAGTCAAATTATACGCGACGGACTTATACACATTCGAAAGTTACAGTTTGCAATACATAACATTTTTGGTTTGTTAATTCATATATAGGGCCTACATTTAGCCAACAAGTTCCGCGATCCTATTTTTTAAGATTAAGACCTCAATTTCTCAAACAACTAACGAAATAGGACCATTGTAAATTAGATATCAAATCATTCTTTCTCACCCATTCTTTTCCGGTCGAAGATTAAGACGAGAGCTACCGATGTGGATATAGGATGTCCGTCCTCACACGGAGAAGTTCTCTCCCCTTGAACGATATCTATTTGTCAATATTTAAATGGCTTGCGATGTGGTTGTTTCACGAGAACTTGCTGCCACGTTTATATCTACTTTAATGTGATACACAATTCTTAAACATAATTCTCAAACAGAACCAGCATTATAAGCAAGGTTGGTCACTGCTTCTTTCAGTATCTTCAACAGTAGGCCGCAGCTCCCAAGTTCATGCCAACAGGTTTATTATAGCAGACCTGGTAAAACAAGGCTCACTCCCCTAAAAGTCTTAATATAACATGAAATTTTCAGACATGACAAACGTTTTAGGCGAATTGCTGACAGCCGTATTTAGAACTTCTCGCAGACCCGTCATCCACGCCTTTGCTTGGTCTTTATCAGTCGTCGAAAAATAAAACCGTCTGGATCGTGTCTTTATGATCAAGATAAAGTCCACTGGAAAAGCAAAAGGGACAAAAATATCAAAGCACGGACCGCCGAGTAAACTAATATCTATAATCAATAACGTTTTTAAAATTAGAAGACAGAAATGTTCTAATTCTGATTAAATATAAGATTCTTGACATAATAAGAACAATAACACTTTACTCCACGGTGTATGTAATATTTTGAGTGTGGCTCTCCCAGAAGCTGATACTGTGCGGTTCGTGTTATGCTTGTAATTTTTGGATATGCTATCAATAAATAACACAATCTTTTCGTGTTAATATAACAATGTCATTTATATATTAATCTAAGGATGTTTCACCCAGTGCAGCTTTATTTCAAGTAAGTTAAAAACAATGTTAAATGAATGAAATATTTTGGTTATTTTTTCTTCCAAGCAACCACTTTCAGTTGAAAAGTTTGGTTGACTTAAAGAATTTTACAGTTAAGTATATGTATACACCTACCGTTTACTGCATTGAGGCTGATTTGTTGGATTGTTTCCAAAGGCAGCTGTCTGGCCAAGCAATTCTCAGACTGTCCCCACTTTAAAGAGGTTTCATGAAGTTTCATAAAAACTTTGTGTTGCCATCCTTGTTTTGTGGCCTTCATAAAGAACGATCCTGTTATCGTAAAATAAAAGAAATTGAAAGTGCTTTTAAATAGGTTTGTCAAAAGTACATATTGTTACAGTGAAAAATGTATTGATTTTGACACATCAGCTAATAAATCGTTAGTTTGGCTTTCTGTCAGCGCTCACAAATCTTATGAAATACCTATAAAGACACTTAATCTTCATGAAATGTTAATGTTGTTCTCCAGGGTTTCCGGAAACAAACATTCTTTTGATCATCAAACAGATATAAAATTTAGTCACTAGTTGAACGTTTTTGGCTGGCTTACCTTGTGTAATGTAACTGCTTGCTCCCACTTTCCTCTCGTAGTTATCATTGTTCATTTTAAGGATAGGACCAGATAAAACTGCTTTGAGTTGAGGGTCAAAATCAGAAGACGCCGTTGAAGGTGTTCTCTTGTTCTTGACCTTTTCTTCAATCTGTGAATGTCTTTTCAGAGTAGTTGTTTCATTATTGGGTTTTGAAACATGTAAGCCGTTGGATTCATTCTCTGTTGTGTAGCTGTTTGCATAAACAAGCTTGTTTGTATCATATAAGTTCTGGTTTCTTAATTGAAGATCAGAACCATTTCTGTTAATGCTTGTATTTGCGACTAGCTTTGATTTAGACTGTTTGGGGCGTTCACTAGTGTTCACTTCCCTTTCTATTAGCTTTGATTTAGACTGTATGGGGCGTTCACTAGTATTCACTTCCCTTTCTTCGGACGGCCCTTTACTCTCAAGCAGTTTTCTCTTGATCAGGCTATATGTCATGACCGTGGATCGCCCTTCGGTTGCAGCTGTTAATAGCATTTCCCCGGGTATGTTTTGCAGGGAAACTTGCGAATTGGAAACCATATACTCCACCAAAGCGAACAACGAGTTTAGAAGTCCCTTGGCTTTTGTCTGTGTGACCAGGCACGGGAGATAGTCTATTTGCAAGCAGACGGTTTTCTTGTCTTGTTTTGACCAAATCAGTAGCCTCGTTTCGTGGTTAATATTGAGTGGCCCATTGCTGTAATAACTGAATTTAAATTCTTCGAGGCCTGTACTGACAGACGTTAAGCCTGTCATATCCTCGCTGACAACTGAGTGTCTGAAGATGTTAGCTTTTGTTTCCGCTGATGTATTCTCCATAATTTTCTTGCAAGGGTAAAGACCATTAGAAACACACCGTGATATTTCTCTTGCATTTGACGTGACGAAATTCTGAATAGAGTGGATTGGGTTTATATCAGACACCAGTGGTATTCCATTAACACAGCGAGTAATAACATTTTGAAGTTTTGGAATATGCATTCTGGTATCCACGGCTGTTCTCAGACCTACAGTGGTCTCTCCGCTGATGAGATAGAGGAGTAGGTGGTATGCGCTGGTCAAAAATTGGAACAGAGTAACATTCCACTTAGACAATAGGTAGTCTATTTTGGATCTCATATCAGTGGACAAATCATCAAAAACAGAGTCTTGATATCCTGAAACATCTTCTGATTTAGCACACTCACCTGAGAAAGATATCAAAGGAACCTGTGTTTGTGTATTTATTCTTATGTCCCAAAATCTTTCCATCTCTTCCATTTTCGGTGACAGAATATTTTGCATTTCATATGATACATTAACGTCTGGCAACGATGAAACAGTATTTTGAGACATTTTAGCCAAGGCTGCCCGTCTGAAATCCTGGAAGAAAAGATGGATGGACTTTAAATCAAAGCAAATGGAGTGGAACACAAAGCCCAGGTTGTACTGTCCCTTAGCATACCCACATATTATGCGAATAGGAAGCTCCGTGCTTAAATCAAAAGGTTTTTCTGACGCCTTGAGAATCTCTATTCTTACGTCGTTCGGATCATCAGAATGAAGAGGTATAATGTCTACATCGGAAAGGTCTTCTAAGACTTGAGGCTGAATTATCTCCCCTTCAGTCACGAATAGAGTTCTCAGAGCTTCATGTCTCCTGAGGATTGAGATGATCAATTCTTTCATCCAGTCCAATGGTGCAGGGATAGTTAGATAAATTTCGGCACCGAAAACAATATCCTTTTTGCCATTCCATTTCTGGTGACTATGGTATACCATTTCCTGCAATGGCGAAAGTTCTAATTTAAGTTGCGAAGAATCATAAGAGATTGCCAAATCAGACTCTCCGTCATCTTCTTTCTCTGACATTACTGAGGTGTCAAGGAAGGAAACCAATGACTCAACAGTATTCTCTTCTAAAAGTGTTGTCATCGGTACTTTGACGTACAAATCCCTGCGAATTTGGTTGACCAGTGTCATGGCGAGCATTGAATCTAACCCAAGGGATGATAACTCTGTGCCTTTCTGTACGTCCTCAGAATCCATTGATAACACTTGGGCAATCACCTCCTTCAAATAATCAAAAATTGCATCAAATCTTTCAGGAGGAGGCAGAAGTTTGACTGCAGCTAGATCAATTTGTAGAATATTAACATCATCTCCATCTAGCCCGATTCCTCCATTCATCATGATAGGACGGATGTCTGGCGCCAGATATAAGTGGCGCTGTTTTTCAATCCAATCAAAGTCCATGTAGCAGCTTTGGGCTTCATTAGCGAGAAGAGAATACACCAGACATCTTTTGATTTGGTCTTTACTCAGGGATACAAATCCAATCTTTTTAAGTTGTTGGGCGATTTGTTCATTGTTGAGGGCCATCCCAAGCTCTAATGGACCCCAATTGATTGACTGACCAGGGAGACCCTTGGAGCGTCGATAATAAGCAAATGTGTCCATAAATGAGTTTCCAGCTGCGTAGTTTGCTTGCCCTGCATTGCCGGCGATTGAGACGATGGATGAATGCATCACAAAATAGTCCAGGTGAATATTAAGGCTAAGCTTGTGTAAATTGTACGTTCCAAGAATCTTTGGCATGCAAACACGGTCGAAGCTTTCCTTTGTCATTCTCATAAGAAAGGAGTCATCCAGTATTCCTGCTCCCTGGAAAATACCCCGTAGTGGAAATTGGGGAAAATCAGTGGATAGCTTGTTAAATGCTTTTGTCAAAGATATCTCATCAGATATATCAGCCTGAAGACAAGTTATTTCGACACCCGTATCTTTTTTGAGGTTTGCAATGCTTTCCTCCATTTCCTCTGAAGGAGGGCTTCTTGAAAGTATTGCAACTAGCCCGCCCCCCATGTCTGCTATTAAACAGACCGTGAGCCAACCTAGTCCTCCAAGACCACCAACAACTATATAGGACCCATTGCTTCGAAATAAAGATTCTGAAGTTGTTAGCAGTTTTAGCTGGTGTGTGTCTTTAAGGTCTAGGGAACCGGAGGAAAACCCTGTGAAATGCTCTTGGGTAACGCCACTGAAGAGATGCTCAAATTTAACTCTGTTCTTAGAAATTTTACTAAGTATTCTGGGCATGGTTTTGCTGACTTGAGACAGATGAAAGACTTGTTTTGGTTCGATGCATGCTATCTGAGCTGTGCTGTGCTTTAAATAGCAATTGTCTAGCGTAGCGTTACCATTGTAACCTTCAATACCAATAATTTTATCCAACTTAGAAGACTCAATAAACCTATTCAGAGCATGTGGCTCCAGATCAGCTAGCAGAATAATTGTGGTGTTTTTGTCAAGTTGAATATTCTTAATATCGTCTGTTGAGAGACACTCCGTTTTTTCTTGCCCAAACAAGAGCAGAACCTGTCGCATAACTTGTGCGCATTTAATGGAATTATCATCTGTGACAAAAAATGTTCGTGAGTGTTTATCTATTGTTTCATAAATATGCCATGTGAAAAGGAGTAGAGTCATCAGACCCACTTGATAACAAGGTATGGCAGATAATGGGACTATACATTCTCTTGGGACATTCACTATATTGGAAACCTGGACGGGAAGACAAAGAATAATTTTCCTACCCCCTGTGTCAGTTTCTTGATAACCCTGAGCTTCAAGACTAATGAGTTGAGGTTCGTCAGTGGTAATGTCCTTCCAAATATGATTGTTGCCTGACATAGTTTGTTTGAAAATACATTCTTTATGCAGGAGAATTGTTTGCAAATAAACTCTCGCGTGACCATTTTCTTGTATACTTTTCCGACTGTGATACAGACAAAGGTCACTGTGTTGATCGGACGTCTGGACTAAACATACTTCGTCGTCGCCGTTCCACTTTTGTTCGACGGCTAATAGAGAAGGTTCAATTGCCCTTGAGAATTTGACAACAGACGAGAAAGCCTTTCCCTGGCGTATAAGAATTTCCTTGTTCAGATTAGCAGTTAAGTTTTGGTCTGTAATGTGTTCGACCATTGCGGCTAATGTAACTGACGAAGTATCCGATAGATCCAAAAGTTGAACGTAGGGATAGAGATCTTCTTTCATTATACTTCTCACCATTCCCCAAAGTTGAGAACCAAATACATTAACCGCATTGTCATTTTGTGTGTCTGAGAGGGACTGTGTAGCCCTGGTCAGTACAGTAACTGGAATGCTCATATCATATTCTGACATAAACATTAACAGCTCTCTTAGGTTATTACATGTTTGGCATATCATGGAAAAAAAGCTGTCCGATGTTAAATCCTCCTTTAAAACAAAAGCACCCTGGTCAAACACAATGGCAGCTACTTCCTTCTTTAGAATCAATGTATTGGAAGTATCAGTTATGAAAAGGGCGTTCTTTACTGTGTCAATATCAAGTTTACAAGAAGTTGTCGGACAGCTTGTGAACATCAACTTCTCAGAAGTTCCAATATAGTCATTAATAGTGTTGTTGTCGTCACATATGACAACTGCCGTGTGTTCTCCTTCGAAATATTTGGGACGAACTATAGGATCTGGCTTCCAACTAAGTTTATATGACACTCTCTCCACTTCAGTAGTGTTTTCTCCGACTACTTTTATGACAAAGTCTTTAACTTCAGCTACTAAAGCTCCACTGGTAGTCATTAATAAGAGGTTGTAAAGAAATTTGGCTGTTGATACCTTCATCACTTTTGCATAACAAAGCATGCTTTTCTCCAGTGACTGAAAAAGTGTGACTGAACCTAGACCGGCCGGCAAAACTGTTTTACCTTCAGCACCAGGAATTGAACCATCCTCACCAGCAATGGTGCTTATTGCTTGTGTCATGGCGTCTAAAACCGATGGGTGGAAATGTGTTTGATATATTTGGCTGTTAATCAACTCCGTAGATTTTATTGTGGCGAGAGTTTCTGTGCTGTTTGAGCAAGATTCACGAAGGATGGATAATCCTTCTCCATATTGAAAACCAAACTGAGCAAGACCTTTATATATCTCTTCCTGACTTCGAATAGATTTGCATCTTGACTTTAATTTAGAGCAAATGGGTGTGGTTGATGTCATTTTTGATTCTCGTATTTCTGCACTGCCATGCGCGTAGATGGAGTTTTGTTTGTACACAGTGAAAGATAAATTGTTTTTTGTGACATTTTGAACTTGGCAGGTTAGAACATATTCTTGTCCAGGTTGAACACTCAAAGGCTGAATATAATGGGCACTAATTGTCAGTTTTTGTGGCGGCATTCGAAGAACTTCAGAACCCACTACAAGAGCAACTTCGGCGTAAAATGCTCCAGGTACAAGAATAACACCATTGACAAAATGTTCAAATACAAATGGTGTTTGTCTTTCGTTCACATTTACTTTGAATGTTGGAATATCTCCCGCCATTCTATTCACAAATGGGTGATCCTGAATGCTTGCTTCTGTCCCATCCCGATATCTTCTGGATATATCTGGTTCGTATAAAAGCTTCTCTCTTTGGAATTGGTACTTTGGTTCATCAGTAAGTTCATGATCACTTAGAGGTACGATATTTTCCCAAAAGGGATTGAATCCAATGGCATAAAGTTCACACAGAGATTTTAGCATCCGACTCGTGTCAGAATCTTTTTCCATTGAAGGCAGAAGGTCAACTCCTTCATCGTCGAAAATGTTTCCCAAGTGAGCTCTTAGAATTGGTTTTGGCCCTATTTCTATAAAGACTGTGTGATAATCCTCGTCCCTGATCTCCAACAAAGCCTGATGGAATAAAACTGGCTGTCTCAAATTTTGAGCCCAATAGTTTGGTGTCACAAAGTCATTTTCTTCTGCGATTTTTCCAGTAACTGTTGAAAATAATATGCTCTTTTTTTCCCCTAATTTAATTCCATCGAGCTTTTGCTCCAAAGGATTCATTAAAGAATCCATGCGTTGACTGTGAAAAGCAGTCGAAACTTTGAGCTGAATCAAGGATATGTCTAAGCTTGAACCTTCATTTTCTGCTTTGATATCAGCTTCTATAGAATCCACGCAGTCCGTATCTCCGGATACTGCGCAGGCATTTGGGCTGTAATACAAAGCTACATTCACACGGCCTTCATATTTTATACACCTCTTTTCCACGTCAGAAACTGGATAGTTAAGAATAGCAATCATTTTGCCTCCAGTCGCTTTGGCCAAGAGTTCGGTGCGGTAAAATATAACTCTGACGGCATCTTCTAAACTTAGTCTACCTGATGCATATGCAGCGGCAACTTCTCCAACTGACTGGCCTACTATTGCATGCGGTTTTACACCCCAAGCTTCCCATACAGTAAACAACGCCACTTGACAAGCGAACAAAAGCAAAGGACCAACCATTGGGTCAATATAATTTGTTTGATTTTGGAACTCTTCCTCGACAGAAACAGAAGTGTAATTATGTAAGATTTGGTCTATTTCTCGTAGTTTCTGAAGGAACCTGTTTTCCTTACGCATTAAATGTTTGCACATTCCGTCCCATGTTGTTCCCATACCACCGAACACATACACCAGTTGCATCTTTTTCCGGGCGGTGGAAAATCTATCAAAATTTCCAAGTGTAGCCCTTTTTAGTATTTGTAGCAAGTCATCGTCGTCTGAGATAGGCACAGCTACTCGGTGATTATAATGGTCACGTCTACATGTTGTAGTGAAACTCAGATTTCTTGGATTGACATCTTCTACCGATAGAGATTTTATTAGGTGTGCTACGTTAGCTTTCAGAGCCCCTTTTGAATGTCCTGATATTGCTATTATTGTATGCCCGTCTGTATTGCCAGAAGGTGCAGTTTTGGAAGAAGGAGGTTGAATTATAATAGCATGACCATTCGAACCTCCAAAGCCAAATGAGTTAACACAAGCTACTCTGCGGCCATCGGGCAACTTTTGCCATGGGTAACATTCAGTTGGGACTTTAAAGTTGAATTTTTCAAAGTCAATTTTGGGGTTTGGGTTATTAAAGTGGAGTGAGGGGACAACCGTAGCTTTCTTCATCATCAACAGAACTTTAACCAATCCAGCTATTCCAGCCGCAGCTTCTAAGTGACCAATATTCGTTTTTACTGATCCGATGAATCTCTGTGTTCCGTCACCACCGAAATAATTTCCGAGACTGTTGGCTTCAATAGGATCACCAACCGGCGTTCCAGTGCCTGGAACATAGAAGACAGTAAAACAAAAATTAATACAAGAAGTACCATACAGTTCCTAATCGGCGTTTATAGGTAAAATATTGTGATTATCTTTTTTGATGCTATTAAACTTGTAAACAAACTATCGTTCATAGATTGTTCGTTTGGTAATACTGCTGTTAAATTTAAGAAGGGTAGTGCCTAAATCTGTTATCCGTGGGTACGATTCCAGTACGAGTGTCGGCTTAACAAATTTTCAACATAAGAACTTGTTTTTCCCAAAAAACGAAAATACTGTTCATGATTAGTTTCAGAATGAAACAAAAGTCATTTCAAGGCTACTATTACATTTGGTTGATTAGTATTCAGCACTTGAATATATTTTATATACATGGGGACGTAATATGGAAAACAGTGAAGAATCCTTTGTTAAACCCACCGTGCGACCAAACTCTAACTGGCTAGTTCATCCTATATTGTTTTGAAGTTAGGTAAATACATACACGATATAACCCAGTACCAATAACCTTTTATCTTGATTTATTAACCCTTAGCCACCATGAGAAGTAACTCGGTTATTGTACAGAAGAAGCAAACATGTATGTTTATTTTGTTTAAATATTGTAACAGTTTCTAAAATTACATAAAAATCGTTTACCGTGAGCTTCTATAACCTGGATATCATGTGGATTTATCCCGTATCGAGGGTATGTCTCTTCTAGCAGACGTTGCTGTTGTTGACCAGAGGGGGCGGTAATAGGAGACGCCATTCTGCCATCTTGGTTTGAAGCGGTTTTAATAATCGCCCAGATCTTATCCCCGTTGGCAACAGCCTGGACATTTAAATATAATGCTATTACGATATAATTTTTCACATAATTTTTTATTGTTAGTCCTTATCTTGTTATTCTTTACATATAAAAAATAAATATGTTATCCTTACAATTTCGAGAAATACGCTTGTATCAAAGTAATTGGAGGTAATGAAATAAGAAAAACCGTGCAAATGCTAATTTGAAAGAATTGCATATAGTGTTATTCGCATCTTATAGGAACTCATATGCCTACTTCAGTGACATTTGCACCGTATTGAAGTTCTGTAATAGGAACTCGAGCTTACATCACAGGCTTTCTTTAGTATGACTACTCCACAACCCTCTCCTCGAGCGTAGCCATCAGCCTCTGCCGAAAAAGCTTTCGATGATCCGGTGGGTGAAACCATCCGGGCTTTGCTCAGAGGTATCATCACAGACGGTAACAGTATACAGTTCACTCCGCCACAGATCGCCATCTTACAGTCACCTACAACAAAAACAAATTTACTTTGTGAATTGTGTTTAATAGTTCAAAGTTTACAGTATAGTCTGGGCTACAAATAATCTGTTTAAATATAAAACATTTAGGCCTATTCCCGTTTTCAATTTAATTTAATTTATTTATTGTTACCCAGTCCAAGACAGACATTTAAAGCTAATAATGTATCGTGAGACAACCAAGAGAATTTAACAATAACAAACGATGTCAAAAGTTACATTTAAAACCAACATAACAACACTATAAACCATCGTATGTTTTAATAATGTATAAATTGCACTCATGATCCTATCGAATCGGTGCTGAAGAAAAGAAACTGAAGATGGTTTAAAGGTATTTCTTGATTGATTTATTTCGCAATTTACTTTTAACATAATTATGCTACTCTTTAGCAAACCGTTTCTCACCCATTCGAAGAGCCTGTGATGCTAGGTGGATAGCTATCAAAGCAGATGAACAAGCGGTGTCGATAGCCAGAGCTGGTCCAAGGAGGTTGAAAACATAGGAGATCCTGGCGGCAGCTATGCTGGCAGCGCCCCCTGTCAGCGTGTAGTTATCCGCCTGCTCCATGTCCGCTGCTAAAATATCCGTGTAATCACTGTTCATTAGACCTGTTAAATAGACAAAACACCACATGAACAACATATTAATTTAAATCGCCAAAGCTAGGATTCGTTGATAAGATGAGAATCCGATTATCTCCGGAGATCCGGTTGGGTATGTATTAGGACCCTTTCATGTTGCCAAAGTGGACTATTGTGTTTAATAACTAGTAAGGTTGCTGACATCTATCGTCAACAGCTGAGAAATACTGCAATTTGTTTGGGATTCTCATTAATATAAAAGTGGTCTATCATGTTCGATGGCTGTCGGGGTTTATTTAGTTATTCAGTGAAAATTCTTTGTCCAGGACGTCCCTCCAAGCGTATAATCGCTTTACCATTATCCGCTTCGTACAGTTCCGATATGAACGCCACTGTGGCCATTTGGGTTGTAGAAGTTCCGTCCCCTCTGCATTTAATGAGTATTCAACACGTTTGGAAGGTTTTATATGCTCAAGCAAGGTATTCCAGCTGTTCAAACATACAATTGGCTGGCCGTATAGGCCTCTCTATTCGTCGATTGACAAATGTCAAGACAAAACAAATGCAAAAACAATATCCATTATTGACTAACACTAAGGGTGTTTAAGGTATATCTACTTGACCATCACAACATTTTAATGATATCGCGAGAATTTGAAAGATTTGTCCATGCACTCCATGAAAGATTTCAGCCAAGGGAACCCATACGAAAGATAATACACTCTTAGAAATAATGGCTCTTTGAGGGTTTTTTGAAAAGACGATGGTTCCATATGGAACCATTACCTCAAAAACGATTCTTTGATATACAAAGAAATGGATAAATACTTGGAATAGTTGATGTGAGGGTTCCAGACAGAATCAAAAAGGGTTCCACCAGAGCCATGACCGAAGGACCTTAAAGGGTTCCATTTGAGCCATATTTTTCTAAGAGTGTACTACATGCATGTATAACACCATATAAATTAGTTTATTTAGTAGAATAGCCTTTCAATTAAAAGACTATGCCTTATGTTTCAGTGGACAGTGTAACACAAACTATATATTTCGGAAAAGATTTAAAAAACATTTGTTGAACCCCTACTTAAAATGCAACAAATTTGAAATTGCTACGATGAAGCGTTTTCGATAGATAAGCAAGTTTCTATGAGGAATCAGCCAAAATCTGAATTGTCTCAAATATGTATTTAAAGATTGGCTATTAATTCAGTTTATATTTTATCTAACGCTTAGGGCCAAAAACCGAATGATTAGTTCTATCGAGTAGTAAGATATTTTGGTGAAATACACATGCTACACCATTGCCCAGTGATAACGGATAACAAACAAAAAACACCACAGTGGGGAGCCTATCCTCCTGCAATTATCCCGTTAGTCTTCAACGCCTTGTCCAGGATTACAACATGCTGACTAAAACAGCGCGGATTGATACAATGCGTCTTCGAGAGTAATTAGCTATCAGAGAAGGAATTGACCATATAGTTAATCTTCCAATTACTAAATCAGAAATACCGCTCTCTTCTCTCCGATACATGAATGGAAAAGGAAAACAAGTAAATAAAGGACAAAATGAGATAAAAGACTCACCCACGAATACACCCGTATTTGTTCCTGACATTTCACTTCTTGGGAATCCACCATTTTCCATCGCCATGAAGGTTGACTCCAAAACGAATCTCTGTTGGGGGTCCATTTTAGCAGCCTCGATATCGTTGACATCGAACAAACGATTGTCAAACTTATCATGGCTATTAAACAAACAAAGGAGAAAACGTTCAATTTGATGACGTAACCGTTAGAATGATATTTTTTCCACTTTGTTTTGTCGGCAATTACCATCACTAAAATTAAGTGTCAAACGTATCACAGATGACAGGTTAAAATACGAATGAGGCTGTCAATCAGAGACCGAATTAAATTACTCTAATCCTTATGTTGTCGAGCAATGACAGTAATTAGGGTGTCAAAAACATAACAGTTCTAGGTAGGCTGTTGTTAACGTGAACATAAAATCACGTCTCCGTTTAGTCATCAGTTTGAAAATCTACGATTAACAAAAAACACATCACATTCTTCAGACCTATTTATAGAATGTCAAGCTTTTCATAGGTGAAAGTCGTCTAACGTTTCGCAATGTAAAATCTTAAAATAATTTGCCATTGGTCCGGTGACATTTGCGGCAATGACATTTGGTTTTTAATCAAATGTTTTAATCAAATTATATGGCTTGCAAAACTTGAGCTGCATTAGAGCGGTTCGGCTGATATATTCAGTCCTCTTCTGATTCTGTATTACGGCTGATAGTAGTGAAAATAGTTCAGATCATTTTTGCTATCTGTCTTGGAAATTATTCTGGCATTGATCGGACTTAAATGCCAACCCAGGCAAACTGAAAAGCCCATCTTTGACAATAAAACTGTGTTTGGATATCTTATTTGAACGCTGTCAATAGGTAACATTAAACAACGAATTAAAAAAACAATCTTATTTGCAAAATGGTCAACTTCCGGGAGTTCTAAATTTACAGTATAGATTAATTTTTTTAAAAGTAGCACAGTTTGCTGATGACAAGACGCTCCTTCTAAATGGATCTGAAGGCTCAATAACGATTCCTTATTGTATTGGAACATCTCTGTAATTTATCACGTCTTCGGTCAACCAAAGCAACAGCAACAACAGCAAAAATCCAGATAGCGTTGTGAATTCTACTGAATAGGTCTACTGCTTGTTTAATACACCGAAATAGTACCTAAACATGTATAACATAAAACCCCCACAATCAGCTAAACAAAGAAATAACGGTATTCATCTATTTAGCTCAAAAGGAGAATGGGGCTACCTGAAGCTTTCGCCTGTCACACGCTTAGACTGAAGATCCGATGAAAAAGTTAATTTGTCTGCAAAAGGTCAGAAATACGTCAGGTAATGGAAAGTTTTGAAAACGTCTAATACTTAAAACCTGTTAATACATATTGTCGCAAATGTAGTTTGGATTAGTTTATTTGATCTGTCCTTTATAGCCAGAACTCCAAATGAAAGCAATGTTGAACAACCAAAAAAAACTCTCCATCAGTAGCTGTCTAAAACGCAGTTGATGAAGAACCGTGAATTTACTCCACGGATGTCTTGGACGCACATGCATGGTTCACCAGGAACTCAAGCACCGAGAAACCAAGCAACAATAGTCACCAGGCTATCCAAACGTTAGTCTTTTTCAGGGATGTATTAGGTAATGTTACATTGATGCAAACCGTACGAAACACTTACTCTTTGACGATTCCCACTTTCCTTACATAAGTCTTCCCAGGAGCGTCAGGGTCGGCGTCGTAAAAGGCATCCACATTCCAACGATCTTTTGGAATATCGATCACGTGATTTTCTCCATGAGACAACACGCGCCAGAAATCGTCTAAATTTTCTGCGCCGGGCAGACGACAGCCAACGCCCACAATGGCTATTGCATCAGGGTCTTCCATCTGGAAAAATATAATAATAACATTGGTGTCCAACATGTTTTAATGTTTAGTTGCGTTAACAATTTATGATAATTTTGAAAGAGCTATACAGGTCCGGACCTCCACCAACGGCTTTCCACGACGCAAGTTTGGTTCTAGAGTAAAGGTCAGTTTAAAATATGATGACTTAGAGTTCACTAACCAAAATGTACCAACATATTAAACGCTGTACTATGGAAAAAATGTTTATTCTCAACTGTGCCTCTATATGTTTAGGGCAGATTGGGACCATAAATCCCTTCTGTCTTTAGTGTACTTTGTTTATATTATTGGCATTTTTATCACGTGGTAGCATTCCAGAGACGATCTTGATCCTTTATTGTCACACTTAATCAACATGAGGATGGCATTAACATTAAACTTCAACCTACTATCAGTCTGGGAAGTGTAGATAACTTCAAATGTAATAGATGTAAAGTTTTTCAGAATTGAATTGTAAGGAATTCTTAAATTCTACAGATACCCATCAACTGCTCCATACAAAATATGTAGCATTTAGCTCCACATATGTAGAATTCTTTTCAACATATGTGAAATTCTTTTTCACATAAGTAAAATAAAACACCAAAACCTAACTTTTTGTAAAATTATTGTAAAATTAACTTTTATTTTAGATATGTACAAAAAAGTTCCACTTATCAAAAAACTGAGAAATGATTTCACCCCAAAGCAAGGGACCGTATCCAACCTTCATTTGTGCACCTATCGTCTTGTGAAGACTTTCAAGACGACTGCAAAGACGATAGGAATATATTCCACATGCTGTGCAAGTTTAGCCTCATCAGGGCACACTCCCAAGTCGAAAAAGTTAATCAGTTGGTCCACTGTAGAGAGATTACAACAACAAAACAAAGCCCAGACAATGACATCTACGGTCCTCGAGGTCTATGCAGTATCTAAAGTCACCGGTGTATCCGTGATGTCTCTTGCGGGCATCTGTAGTATGTAAAGTAGTGGGTTTTCCTTAGTTTCAGCGGTCTCCGTAGTGTCCCTTTTCACGGGTGAGTCCGTGTTACCTCAGATCCCGCATGTCTCCGTGGTGTGGTAAGACCTAGTGTCTCTCCGTGTTATCTAAGTTAGCGGATGTCTCCGTGGTATCTGAGGTCGCGCGTTTGTCCGTGGTATCTATGATCGCGGGTGTGTCTGTAATATCTGAAGTCGTTGGTTATAAATAGTATTCGTATCTGAGGTGTCCGTGTTATATAAGGCCGCAGATATCTCCGTGGTATCTTAGGTAGCATTTGTCTCTGTGGTGTCTTCGGTCACGGGTGTCTCCGTGATATCTGAGGATGCAGGTGTCTCTGTGGTGTCTTTGGTCACGGGTGTCTCCTTGGTATCTGAGGATGCCGGTGTGTCTAGAGTATTTAGAGTTGCCGGTAAATCCGTGTCATTATGTAAATTCTAAAGTAACAGATTTCCCAGAATGGGCCTACCTTGGGCCTCCGTGGTGTACATTGTCACGGGTGTGTCTAAGGTCGAGGATGTCTCCGTGGTATATTAGGTCTAGTGTGTCTCCGTGTTGTCTAAGGTCGCGGGTGTCTCCATGGTATAAGGTCGCAAGTGTGTATACGGTATATATACGAAGTTTAGCAGATAGGGTAACTAACGGCTTCGTGTAGGCATCGCCGAAAACCGTGGGCTAAAATAACAGCGGTTGATATGGCTTATAAACAAATTGGAGAATAATCTCTCTTCAGTACCGTACATTAAAGCAGACAGGAAAGAAAGGCGACTTTATCAGATGTTTGTTTGTAGACTTACACGAGAGTACTAAGATTCTTATTCTTAAATATGGCATTCTAGCATTTTACAACAAAATATGTATAATGGAACAAGGGGTTTTGTAAAAAGTAGCTGTGTACAAATTGTTTAAGTATTTCTCCTTTAATTGTAAGTGACTTAATATGTCTATAGCTACTTTATTTCAAAGGCTGCTGTATTTGAGTCATTTGTTCTTTTTATTGTTTTCAGATATGTCTTCCAGTCCCGATTGAACTGAGTTGAACCTCGTTATATAATAAGTAGAACGTTCCACAGCTTGTCATTGCGACAAATCGTGGGAATTAATTTAAGTCAATCACGTGACAGTTTCGTGCTTTTTATATAGATTAGTTGCGACCCATTACAAAACATTCACGCATGCGCTTAAAGTACGACATACACCCACACTTTTATCAATCTGTCATCATTATCATCATCTTTTAACACAGACGTCTAAACTACATTAATACTGTGTAAAGAGGAAGATATCCCCCCCCCTAAGGCAACTCTTCGTTTGGCTATCTAGCCTTATATTTATTTTTCAAATGTATTAGTAAAAACTGCAAAAACATCTTAGAATATATCTACCAAAAATCATTACGCTTTTTAACATAAAATAAAGTTATTTTGCTATAATCGTTGTTATAAAAACGAGAAATTAATGGAAAAGTACACACAAGAAGCTCATGTATTATCAAAAGCTAATACAGTTTTGAACCTTGAATGACACAGAAAATATGTGCAAAATGTACTCGCACTAAGTAGAGTAAACTGGTTACTTAATATAGTGTTATCTGTTGCGTTAGACTTCTAACATTTTCCGTTAAACCTTAAACCTTATACTTATTCAGACGACAGATACAAATAATCAAACCAAACTATGCTTTCATTCAAGTTTCTTTTCTGATCACTCCAGTGTTATCCTTTTGCCTGGAGATTGCATGGGTGATACGGGAGGTAAAAGCCCCCAAAATGATTTTCAGCACACTGCAATAAGTCTATTTCACAAATGCATGTAGTGTATCTTCTGTTAATTGGTTCAGATGGATTGCCTTTTAAAGCTACTCATTTATACCCCTTGATAAGGTGATTCACCTAGATTACAATTAGATGATACTTCAATTAAATACTATTTCTATTGTACCAAAAATTCACCTTGAGAGTAAGACTTGTAATTTGGAGTGATTTCGTTCTTTTGATTCAAATTAACCATTTTATCATCTATCAACCCAACGTTAATTGATGGTGGTCGGGCGACAGACAAAGCGATCGAGTTTCTCTATGTGATATATGTGTTAAAAGGGCCAACGTCAAACAAATGACAAATATGATAAACTAAAAGAGAAAATGAAAATACTCTTAAGTGTAGGCCAACTCAATTCAGACAATTCATGACTGAACAATAGTCGATTGACTTGTACAGAAAAGAATATTTGTGTTTTAAAAACTGCGCGGTACTTTTCAATCTACTTAACCTCGGAGATTATCGTTACGGTGGTGTCATCACTTCGGTCTGTCGGGATAGATTATCGTTACGGTGGTGTCATCACTTCGCTCTGTAGGGATAGATTATCGTTACGGTGATGTCATCACTTCGCTCTGTCGGGATAGATTATCGTTACGGTGATGTCATCACTTCGCTCTGTCGGGATAGATTATCGTTACGGTGGTGTCATCACTTCGCTCTGTTGGGATCGATTAACGTTACGGTGGTGTCATCACTTCGCTCTGTTGGGATAGATTATCGTTACGGTGATGTCACCACTTCGTTCTGTCGGGATAGATTATCGTTACGGTGGTGTCATCACTTCGCTCTGTTGGGATAGATTATCGTTACGGTGATGTCATCACTTCGCTCTGTCGGATAGATGTGTGAATATGCATCAATTTCGTGCATTTTGTTCGCCAGAAAAAAAAATTGGTTCATTTGGAGCCGAAGGGGTCCAGCAAGACCCTAACCTGCGTATGCACAAAACCCAAGCGTTTAAATTAACCTACCGAATTCATGTGGCTTTAGAAAACACAAATTAAGTTTTTAATTACATCATGTTCTTAACCAAAACTTGACAAATGTAAACTGTGAATTCTCTACACAACGCGGACTATGTTTATCAGTTGATGGGAAAAATGCATGTTATAATGGCGACGATAATATGACGTCCGAGATGATGTACACAGTATGTCTCATTTGTCTGATCTATATAGCTATCTAAGTGCAACCGAACGAATAAACTTCTTGCTCATGAAATTAACAACTTACACGGTACTTAAGGATATTTCACTCATATGACGGCATTGCAGCCGAATGAGTGAAGGAAACCACCTTCGACGCCACTGGCAACAAACAAAGAAAAGGAAGGATAAATAGACATTCACAAGACGTAATACAAAGACATCACAAACAGACCGGCTTCCTGTTGCCCCTTAGCTCTGAGAGCACTCTCAACCTCCCGCGCTTTATAATCGATATTCGACGCAAAATTATTTTAAGCTTTAAACAGAGAATCGAGGTTTCTCAGAATACCTCATTTTTGAAACTGTGGAACTCTGATGTTTGTGTGGAGTTAAAACTCTCAGTCAAATGACAAAGTATGCTGTACATGTAACAATTAAGTTTTGTTAAATAGATAAGTATTAATTGTATTACTTAGTATTCCACGTTTATTTTATATGGACTTTAGTCTGTAATAAAATATTATTATTATTTTTATTTTTATTACTGTTATTATAATGCACGATGCTTCGTGGAGTTTAAGGCAAGAGTGTTCATAGGGTGGATAATTAGAGGCAGTATGTACTTTCTGACAATTACGTTTATTAATATATATATTAAATTCAGAGAAGAGCTGTCCAAACAGGTAACTATCTGCCAGCGACAAACAGTTATTTCATTGAGTTATACACCTGGTATAAGTAAGGAAAATGTCTTGTGTATAGAGCATATGTTTTATTCTAAAAAGTTTAAGTTTACTACCATTGAATATCGGCATTCAAAAAGACTACTAAAATTTACTGTCACATTACAGTTGCGGGTATACCTGCCCCACTCACGGCATTCCGGATACGTCAATTCAGTTTTTTTAGACTTATGAGGTTCTGTCTTTAAAACTAAAAGTAAAAAACATTAAAATTAAATTAATTCTGACGAGCCTTTAACAGTAAGGTCTTGCTGGTCCCTTAGGCTCAGATTAGAAAAATAGCTTTTCGTCAATTTAATTTGGAGTTAAATATTCATACTTTATATGGTAATGAAAGAGTTAATTTGAAATTCTGATTTATATTTAGTTAAATTTCGAGTACATTAGAACAGCTAGCCCTCTAGCTAAGGACAGTCGGTTATAGAAGCATACACTGCTTTATTCAGCAATGGCGGAAGATTAAGTTTTCCAACCTGTCAAAACGCTCCATAGTTTAAGGTTGTGCTATTAGTTACAGTTGGATTCATCATATAAGTGAAATAGCTTTGAGCACGGCGTAAAAAACAACCAATCATTCATTCGTTGACAAGCTACTGGTGATCGATGGGCTGGGTCAAGGTCACCCAGTAATCCCTCTAATCCGCCTGGAAATATCCATGTCGACTTATACATGTGCCATAACGATGGATTATGACGGCTCACCGCCCAGTTATGTGATCAAACATTAACTGATTTGATAGTACAAATGCATTTTAGTCCTATACTGTTTTGACAATTAATTAATTGACAAACTATAAAATAATGCATGTTTATATACAGATATACTTAAAAGAATGGTGATATTTCTCCAGGCAAAAAAAAATAAATATATTTTTTATTTTTTAAGTTGAATTTAGAACGTAACACAACGCTTGAAAACGGAGCTAGTATCTGAACTGTAACATGGTGTGTTAATGAACCCAGAAGTTGAAAATCCAAAAGTCTTGTTTGTTTTCGTATTGTAGAGAAAAATATATAAACAGTTCAGAACTACTTTGCTGGTTTAAAATATAAAAAAACAACCCCCTGATTTCCACCAATCGAATCAGATGTCCAGTATAATAATTTAAATACATTAAGCGTGCTAGGAGGCATGCAGTGGAAATTGTTTGGCGTGTGATTAACAAGCAATTCAGCAAACAACAAAATGTCTCGCTTTCCTTTGGAACGATATTTACGTTAAAACGATTATTAAATATTTCCTTTATGGTGGAAATGATTTCAGCACGCGTGGCAATGATCATGAAGTATGTTGTAGCGCTATATGCTTCAATCAGAATTTGTGGAGAGAGCTGAGATTGTTTGTAATGGCATTTCTTTGACTCCCCAGATTTCCACATGAATTTTCAATAAATTAGTCTTTTTGATATACACCTTAATTTAAACATATTTTATTGATCAAAATAACCAGTGGAATTGGGGACAAGTTGGATAAAACTTTTTACACCCCGCTTCCTGCATTATTAAAGTAAGGCAAAAGAAAAATAACGAAAAACAAATGTTACAGTTGTAATTTAACAGAGTTTACATATATGAATAATAAAATCCAGCAATGTCATTAAACAAAATGTGATTGTTGTGATGAGCTATATATTTATGTAACTACACAATATTAACGAATCGTCCACCTTTTTGATACAGGTTAGAACCTAAAGCTTGAAGGCGCTGTGATAAGGATAGCCATTCGACGAGCAATGGTATTTATGTTACTATAATCACAATCTAAATCAAATCAATTAATAAATTAATATATATATATATATATATACGCCATTTGTCACAAACAAAATAGCTGATAGTAAGTTCAAAATAAAGGCATCAAAACAAAAAGTTTCCTACCTCAACTACCTGGTATACTTCATTTTACACCCGGGATGGATTTTCCGTAATATAGTAATACGGCCGAAGAGGGAAATGTTTAACTAGGGATTTAAGATCGTATTCTTTTATAGCTCAGCCATGGGGCCCGTATCATTGGTGGGTAATTTTAGATCGCCAGTATATTTTACATTAATTCAGAAAATTAAGTTATATAAAATCCGATCCCGTGTACGCCCCATTTTTTTTTTTTTAGATAAATCAATCTAAGATTAAATTAATTATAGATTTCATGACGGAGTATAGTAAGTTATATTTTTACCACATTAGGTAAACGAAGAAATGTCAAAAAAGACAAAAGAAAATGATATATTTAGCCTAGTGGCTCACGTAAAAACGGCTAAGTTTGTGAGAAAACTTACAATGTTGTATAAGTTGAATATGGACAAGTGCACTTCATTAACTACAAAAGTAACCAGCCTGTTTTTATTGACACTTATATAAACTTTCCCTGAAACTAGAGGTGAACATGGTTCTGTTTAAGATATTTTTCTTTAATCTAAATCGATCCCCATCAAAAACAGGTTGCTCTGTTAAAATACCCATCTCAGCCCATCTCAGTTATTTGTGGAAATTGGCATCAAGTTTAAATAATAAGTTTCCCCTCACCCCACCACAAAAAAAACCACACACAAAACTAACCAAAACAGCAACAAGCAAACAAATAATTAACAAAAAGAAAACCGTTGGAGATTCGATTGTGTAAAAAGCCACTGTTGCTCAACAGTTGCTCTTACGATATTTGACATTTGAATATGGACAGTTTGTTTTACGACAAAAACTTCTAGGCAGAACTACAACTCCTCTGCTGCCAAAGCGAACTTGTACAAGTGCAGGTGCTCATTGAACACTATTTATTTAAACATTAATGTTTATTTTTGTGAAATTGTGGCATACATCTTGCCTGCAAAAATTAATTTTTATCGATCTTAACAAACATACATGTGGTTCAATTTTCCATAAAAGTATTTCAACTGACATTTATGAAATAAACATATATGACTTAAAACTGAATAACTATATACATCTGTCCATTACCCAAGTCTGAATCGCATCTATGACTTCAAATAATCGAATCACTTGACCATTATCCTGATTCTCGGCTTTGACAGGTATTTCTTGTGATCCGGCTACCTATTCGCCGCCTTTACCTGGGTGAACATTTGGGGTCGGTCTGCAAACTGTAGCTCAGTCGGTTATATATGTTGAATAAATGAAGAGAGAAAAAATTGCATGGTATATATAGGTGCAGACATACTTTGGGCGGTGTAAATCTTTAAAAAAAACACTACACACACATTAACATGAAGTATCGAACAACCTTTTTATAATAACATAAGAGAACAGATACATATATATCATCTGACATGTTACCGAAGATAATCACACGTTATAACAAAAGTGAGTATAAAAACATATGTACTTATAAAATAGTTTGCATTACAAGTCGTACTTGAAACACTGAACTATTAACTAGCCCAAGCTTATCAATTTGGAAAGAAAACCTTTCAATATGACTGGCAGACAACCGTCTGGTATAGTTATGAAACATTTCTAAATTAAATATAATTCTTGAGTAATGTTATATAATGTACCTGTATTAATAAAGAAATGTAATGTTATTATAACAAGGCTGTCCTGGCACTTCGTGATAATGTGTCTCGTTAAAATTACTGCTGATGATGGTTTGATCAATAATCCAAACGTTGAATGTATATGAGTCAGTGGTAGTCATAATATTGATACTATAATCTGTTAGTTGGTTGAACACATCCTATAAAGAAAAATCTTTCACATTTCATGTTTTTTGTAATGCGGCTAATTAATGTTGGAGTAGTCTACCGTTATATCAGCGAAATACCATGCATTGGACGCGATATAAAACATCAATCAATCAATCAATCAATCAATCAATCGATCGATCAATCAATCAATCAATCAATCAATCAATCAAGCAAGCAAGCAAACAATCAATCAATCAATTGATCGATCGATCGACCAATCAACCAACCAACCAATCATTGAATCAACCAATGAATCAACCCATTGATTCGATCGCTCGACCAATCAATCAATCGATCATTCAATCAATAAATTTACTCATTCGATCAACCAATCAATCAATCAATCAATCAACCAATCAACCAACCAATCAACCAATCAATCAAGCAAGTAATCAATCAATCAATCAATTGATCGATCGATCGATCGACCAATCAACCAACCAACCAACCAACCAATCATTGAATCAATCAATGAATCAACCCATTGATTCGATCGCTTGATCAATCAATCAATCGATCATTCAATCAATAAATTTACTAAATCGATCAATCGATCGATCGACCTATCAATCAACCGATCGACCGATCGATCAATCAATCAATCAATCAATCAATCAATCAATCAATCAGTCAACCAGCCAACCACAGTAGATCATTTGTGTTCATCAAGAAAGCATGTGATTGATTTCTGTTTGATAGAATATTATATGAATAGAGAAACTGTTTAATTGCACAAAAAATGTTAAGTACAATAGCAAAGAAGTCTTCAGACAAAAATTGCAAAGTTAAACAAAGTTAGCACACGAACTAATACAAAAACTGACTGAGTGTGCTGCACTATTCGCTGCAGAACAGTCTGGTATGTCAGAAAAGTCGATTAAAAAAACAATTGCCCATTTACGTCTATTGTAATATATTATACATTTAAAGACGACCCTGTTTTAATCAAAGAAACAATCAAGAAATATAACTACGAGCTAAAAGGTACACTAATCCATAGCCAGAAAAAAATCTCACAAAAAACAAGTTCAGGTAAAGAGGAAAGGTCTTATGAAAATCTGTAGTCACGAAGTTGACCTGAAAGACAAGCACATAAAGCTTAAGTGTCTATCAGATTTTAAACCTTTACAGCATACTCTGGGGTAAAGTAAATGATGTCTGTACTTCAGCATAATATATTAGAATTGTGTTAATTTGGATCTATAGATGGAATCATATAACTGTTAATAACTTTGTATAATACACCAGGAATGTATGTTATGCATTAAACGTGTACGTAATTATTTATATTTATATAATTTATTACTTACTTCTGACTCTAAGAGGTTTATGGGATAATTGGTCCGTACTTAACTTCTTTTTCATTGTATAATTGCTGAGATATATACTGACAATATCCATGCATTTTCTGGAATTTAACTTTTGAAAATTTTTAAAAAATAACACAACGCACGGCCGCCTAGTGTGTAAATGATTGTTGGTGAATAAAATAAACAGGTTATTTAAAAAAGGAGATTTTTTTATTTCGTATTTAGTATATAATCGAGAAATATAAAAAAATATTTTACGGAATCCCAATCAAAATCTATTGCATGTTTACCATATAACAGGGGTTCTAAAACCGGAAAGCGAATTTATTCGACAGCTCTCCATTTCAAACGACTTCCGCAAATAAATGGCTGAATCTCGGTGGTTTGGTTTTTGTTGGATGGTGAATACAAATCAAATGCAACTACTAAAATAAGTTTTTCTTATTTATTATATGTGTGGGACACATACTCAATCGAGAAATATAAAGAACATTGTGAAAATCTGAACAAGAGTATTAGAACAACCGACGAGTGGGTTCTATCCTTTCAACCATTCGCGAGAACAATATTACAATATTACAATATTCAAAATACTCTGTACACTATTCTTTTTATAATGTATAGGAAAGATAAATCATTAACCAATTTATAGGAAAGATAAATCAATAACCAATTTATAGGAAAGATAAATCAATAACCAATTGATAGGAAAGATAAATCAATAACCAATTTATAGCGCAGATAAATCAATAACCAATTTATATCGAAGATAAATCAATAACCAATGTATAGCAAAGATAAATCAATAAACTAATTTATAGCGCAGATAAATCAATAACCAATTTATAGCGAAGATAAATCAATAACCAATTTATAGCAAAGATAAATCAATAACCAATTTATAGCGAAGATAAATCAATCAACTAATTTATAGTAAAGAAACAACTTAAACCAATTTGTAGCAAAGATAAGCTGATACACCAAAGCATTTTCCAATATTATGAACCATATTAAACGGTTTATTCATAGAAATTCGCTATACTTGCTGTATTTTTTATCTAGTTCATCCATACTTTGATTATTGTAACCCGATGTGGGGCACTATATTCATGAATCACCTCAACTCTGTTATGGTTATGCAAAAACGAGCAATACGTGTCATAGCATGTTCACACCGTTATGAACACGCCGCATCCACCTTTAAAAAGCTACATATTATTCCAATAGCTGAACGCCACCTGGAAAAGGGCAGTTTGTTTGAAAAGTAGCAATGCTGCCTCTACTTAGCACTGGAGGAAAAATTCACTGTCCAACATTATGGAAACGCTTCACATTTGGGTTGTGCTAGTGTCAATTATTGTTGGAATACACAGCCGTCATACAAGTGAAATACCCTTAAGCACCACTTAAAACACCAATCAATCAGTCAATCCAAAAGCTGAACTGAATATTTTTAACGGCCTACTAATTGTCAACAAATATATTCATCACCCCTATTTGCTTCCAACGTCGAAAAATAGCATGTTCACCAGGCAGTTAACAACACGTAGACATACTACTTGAAACACTGCATTTGATTTGTGCAAACTTTTGTATCGCACGGACACATAATCATGACATTTTCTAAGAATCCAGGGACGCGTGAATGGAACAAATTATTTCTGTTGCTTAAAGCGTAGATCGGAGCAGCAATAAAATGCATATAGGTACAACAGGCATTATCTCTTGTGTTGAATTATGTCTCCTTTCATTTTTAGTCCAACAAAATCACCCAGGCGGCCTAGATGCCAATACGTAGCGTATAGACTTGCATTATACGGTCAATAGAGATACGACGTAGAGCCCCACGAAACCTTCAGAGATAAGGCCTGCCTCTGAATAACAAATTATATTGAATCCGTATGGCCTCTGAATTCGCCAAAAAACACCATGTCCTGCGCGTTGAATGTTCACCGGCGTGTTCAATGCATCAAACGTATAGATAGGGACAAATACATATTTTTGGTAAAATGTTTATTCCCCATGCACTTATTGATGATTTTTAACGAATGCAGGTGTCATACACTTTATAAATAATAAGAAAAAAAGAACAGACAAACAGTTATTTTGTCAATAAGGTATTTTATTTACTATCAAACACTTACAAGCCAGGCGACCCTGCTTAGCACGTGTTTCCTAAAGCTGTTCATGACCTGTCAACTTGACTTACTACGGTTACTACGGCTTACTAAGTTTGTAACCTTCAAGCGATTTTATAAAATGAAGAAATGATAATTTGTAGGCATATTCGAGTATGTCAAATGGTAGCCTTTCAAGGTAGATAGGGGTTATTGCAGCCAAGACCTACGCTTTAAGCATCTAACTAGTACCTCCCTGTTTAAGTACCACGTTAAAACTTAAATGCTAGAACATATATGAGCCTCGTCTGTTGTGTATGTGTGCGTGAAACAATTGTAAATACATGTCTAAAGAAACTATAATAAACAAATAAACATCATGATATTTTCCGAAGTTATAGAAGCAAAACTCTATTTGATACAACAAGCCACATGGGATATGTTTCCCCCAGCCTATTGAAGTTACCCTCGCTTACGTTTACTTCTACTGTTAATGCACAAACGTAGGCCTATAAAGAATAAAGTGTAATATAGCATTGAGGGCACCTGTCATCATTTGCATATGTGCACCGTCCATTACATTATGTTTTATTGTTTTAATGTTATGGTAAGTTATGCACATATCTTATAATTTATTCGTGTAAAGTTTATTTTAGTGATGATAAAATCTCATTTGTGTCACTTGTATTTATAAATTACTATTTAGATCACGCTTCAACGTTCACCTATGTTGAGTTATATAATTTTGCGACATAACATTTAAAAGCTGTTAAAAGCTGTCCCATTTACTATAATGTTCGCTGTGTTTGTGAACAGCTTACGTCATAATCGATATTCAAAATAGGTTACTCTCCGTCAAGAGAAGTTTGGAAATATTATAATAATGAAATGTTTCTCATTACACTCAAACGACGGCGAAAGAGATGATACTTGACGTCACTGACAACAGACAACTGCAGCAGAGGAGAATCACAACACTTAATACAAATACATCACATCCTGTTGCTCTTTAGCTCTGAGAGCACTAGGGCAACATGAAGCTACCTCTTTGGTATCCATACTATATTTCCACTGTTTTGTCAATAGTTTCTAAAGGCTTTCGCATTTCTTCAATTAAAAAAGTATTATTGCTTCGCCGTCATGCGCAAGCATTAAACTCCAAAAGAATTTATGGGATAGCCAAAACTGTTGAGAAAAATTGGTTGTGGAATTTTTTCCCATACTTCTTAAGTGTTTCTTAAATCAACAACCGGCGTTGAGTCTGTTTTTTATTTATTCTTATTTCAGACAGGCAAAATGTCTAAATCGCCGATTACTCCGACGACAAATACTCTGCTGAAAATTGTCTTTGCAACATTTGCTCGGGCGACATTTGTTCAGACGGCATTTGCCCCCTCGAAGATTGATCCGTTTGTACATCGACGTGAATCTCAAGGAAAGGGCTGGTCGTCTTAACTAAAATCTAACTTCCGCCAATTATTTACCAAGGATTGAGCTGTCAGACAATATACATCAGAAGCATATTTCTGCCTTCCATCATGTATATAGTCTTGAAACTGAGCAATCAGTTCGCCGAATTTTAGAAACACGTGCATCTGTCGCAAAGCTCGTCCTTGTAGAAAGCTACGAATTTGATAAATTTTTAAATATATATTTTTTTATCGGAATCTAAGAATGTCAGACTACCGCAACTACTATATATATCATTAGATAATACACTACACGTAAAGCTAGAAATTACAGAAATCCTTCAAGAAAAGACTCTCTTTAAAATATGTTATTATCTTTTCATGGGGGACTATTTCGAAAAAAACTCCCACAGCTGATTGATTTACCCCAGAGTGTATATGGAGAGCATAACGTCATGGTCTCAAATTGCCCAATGTAGATAATTAATTATCTTTAGTTTGACACACATCTAAAACACGGACGTCATCAATTGCCGACGCATTTAACCATACTACATACAGTTTTGGGAGAGAGTTACAAATTGTCTCAATGCTTTGGGCATATTCCAAGTGTGATAAAAAATAGCAGTAGGCTGTGTTCTTTCTCTTTCTGTCCCTCAAAGTATTTCTCTTTCCCCCTCATTTAACAAATGAATATTATCCGCTACGGGGAAGGGAAATTGCAAGTGAAATTTCGCCATAACCATTTGGTTTCTCTTGGACGTAAAAATGGGTCTTTGTGAGAGAAGAGAAGACATGTCAGGTACACGATTTTGATATTCCTGTTTAAGGAGTCTAGCAATACAGCTGCTAAGTTGATCAGCTTTGAATACGAAAAGAATTTGTCGTTTTTAGTCCCTTTATCTGTCTTCCCAGTGAGACCCAATGAATTTAACCTTTTAATCGCAATCCAATTAGATTTCTTTCAAAACATTTCTGTTAGGTTTCTTCCTCAATCTAATTAAAATCAGATCTCAAAAACGCTCAAAAAGAAGAATTGGATTTTAATTAGATTTCTAAGGTTTCTTCCTTAGTGTGAAGAACTGGTGTTTTTTCAATCTGCATAATTTCAAAATGAACAGAAAAGGAGACATTTTCAGCTATTGAGGAACTCAAACGATTGTTGGTTCTAATCCTATGGGGATTTTTGGTTTCACGAACATATATTTCTGACACTTCTACCAAATGATAAACTTTTCTACTTTGTTGACCGACATGCCTTATCTGGTATGTAAGAGGCTGTAAGAGGTATGTAACTGTTCGGGTATCTGAGGTTTTCTGGATTTAATTTTGCGAAGACATAATTGTTTATTCACTTGGAAACTGTGCCTTAGAGAACAAACCAATCCGGATTGAAGGAAAGAGTTTCCCCAACAGTTGTTCAAGATAAAGGAGGCCTATATCTGGTATGTATCCAGCTTGGCCCTAGTCTTCAACCTGTCTAATAATATAATTCAGGGCGATAATGGTGTTTTCGTATTGGAGCTGATTCTAGAACTAGGCCTTAATTTGACGTGTGTACTTGTCTGAGGGCCTCGGATGTTCTGTTCACGTGAAACCTTATTACTGGTGAGGGACATAACTATTCCCTTAAGGCGTGTCAAGGATGAAATGATTTATTACACTTAGGTCAAGTAACACAGACGTCACGTAACTGGAGCTGACGTATTGAATACGTTTCTTTTACCGAACTGTCTTTGGTGAAAAAGTTCAGATTAACGCATTTATGTTTGATATAAATACAGACAATAATTACAACAGTAGTAGTAGATCATGTCCAAGGTCAGTTGTAGGGAATGCATGCACACTTTCTTAAATTTATGGCTTCCTTGCTGGTTGGTATGGATGTAACTCCATCATCAACGTATATGTCCTTCTCGACAAATTTCTGGTGTATTTGCCAAAATCTATTACGCTCTCCTCCGACGACGTGTGACAATGGCAGGCGACGAACTGGAGGCATGCACACTCATACAAATATTCTACCAGCCAGTCGTTTGGGTCGGAATCTGAGAATGTTTGTTTGATTTTCATTTACATAAAAAAAACCAGTACATATCTGCATAATATCGGCAACAATAGCCTCCTGTTCCTCACAGATCCCTTGCTTTGAAGGAGGCGTCCACTATTTCTGGACATCAAAATCTTTTACCCCATCACTGTCACTCACACTGTAAACCTCTTTAGATTGTTTACATTAGATGCTTGTAGAGCAAGTGCGTGTTGAGATGACTCTGGTCCGAGCCAGATAAGGTAGGTTTGGAGAACTTCGAGATACATTATGTATAATCTCTAAAAGGTAATGTCTGGGGAAAAACTGTTTCATAACATATTGTCTTGTCCTATGCACGAGTGACAAAGTTGGCAATTTAGATATTGGTTCAGGAAGATCAAAATTGTCCCAAGCCCGATCTGATAAATGAAGGCCTGAACTTCCGCGTCGGCCACTGTTACTTCTGTTTGTATTTTGAGTAGATCAGTATCGGCTGCCAAATCAACTTTTTGGATTGAGATAATGTTTTCGGGAGAGCCTGTTGTTTTCGAAGATGAATTTCTTCAATGATTCATTCAACCCGCGGCGTTGTGACTTCAGAGTAAAGAAATAGCTGGCGGTTCGCAGTAAATAGATTTCTAAACGTGTTGTTAAGCATGGGCAGCTTAAATAAACCAAAAGCTCATTTTATTTGTAATTATATATTTGTAATTATACATATATAGGTTTGGGGTGCTATTTAATGATTGAAATGCTTTGAAATCGATATCCAGGCCAAACATCTGTTAGATTTAAAAACAGAGCTAATAGTACCTATTAAACTCTATTGACGGTCCGAAGTTAATGCGAGAAGAGTCAAGTTCACGCAGGACTCCCTTCAGCCAATCGGAAGTGCTTGGTTCGATCTTCGACCGGAAGTGGATGGGCGTTGTAAATCACTCGCTTATATCGTTGATATATATTTTTACTGTTGTTTTAGTAATGTTTACTCGAAAAGACGAGCTGGGGAAAAAAATCGCCGCACAATTAACATCAAATAATTCCAAATTAAACAGAAAAGACCTAATGAATTACTTGTGATTCAATCCAAAGGCTATTTTGGGGAGATTTACAATAAACAAAATTGCACTTTGTCCTACCGTATCAATCAGTCAACTCAAACTTCCTTCTTCTTTCAATTATACACATCAACATTCGATAATTCTTCTCATTTCATCAATAGTGATCTTCCCAGTTTACTTTCGATGCGCGGTTCCCCCACACAATTCCCTTGACAAATTGGATTGTTACTAGGCTTGTTACTGCCCATCAAAATTACTTAAAGTGACAACAGCGACAATAGTGGTATTGAAGAAATCGAATTTGATTTGTTAAATACCTGCAATCCTAACAACCATCGAAAAGAGAATCTGATGCGAGCTTTTCACTCATCCATATCGACAAAGACAAATGGCATCTGTGTTTTTGGTCCTGCCATTGCGCTGACCGTCACCTGTTGACCGGACACGCCGTGATATGGAGGATAAACCGTAACCACGACCGATCAAACAGTATTCAATATGGTCAGGCGAGCTAGCGTACACGAACATCAGCTTTCCAGTAAAAACTCAGATAACGCGATGCTGTCGTATATAGATCGATTCAAGCCGAGGCAAGCTACCTAAGTAGCCTAATATATTTCACACCACACTCTTAGAAAAAATGGTTCTATGTGGAACCATTAAGAGTTCTTCAGCTTATCGCTGTGGTGGAACCCTTTATGGTTCTGTATGGAACCTTTTTG
>JAQQZZ010099846.1:0-16580 GCA_030265115.1 Mopalia vespertina
GTTTATAACTTTTCAAACATCTTTTGTTTTGTCCCATTTTCTGTGATGCACAGTTACTTTTTTCCATTAGTATATCTTTTTATGGTAGATAAAAAACCATTTTGCTTGCCTCCACCGTGATTCGAACTCTGACCTGCAGAATGGAAGCACTAACCGACTGAGCTACAACTAGGGCTTACATATATTTTGTTCCAAATGTAATCACCCTGGTATAGGCTTGTCGATTTATTACAAGAATGATGAAGAGCAGATTTAAGCTAGATATTTAAGGCCTTCCTTGTCGGAAAACAATAAAACAATTTGTGGTAGAGATTTTTATTGTGATTCAACAAATTGCTGAATATTTCCCCCTTCCTGGTCATTCGGTTATAGATCCTTTTGAAAAGCAGACTGGAAACAATACTAAAGAACAATACTTCCTCTTGGAGGCCATACGGGTTTTGTATTCCAAATTGAAAAACCTAGCACCCGGTTTGCTAGTCTTTATTTATTTATACAGGATTATCAAAATCTTAAACGTACAATTTAGATTTACAAGATTTCCAGCTTTTACTTTTATTTAAATGGGTGGTGGTTCTGTCGTCGTTTTTATACTTTGTTTTAAAATCCCGAAACAGAGTTGTAAAGTCTAATAACACAATGCTGACTATAGTTGACACTAAAATCACCAATCCGGTACACCCAACGACCTTCGCTGATGGTCGCGGATCTGGTGCGCTAGTATGTGTTCTCACGTGCGCAGAAGTAACCTTTCTGTCCACAGATAACTCATCAAGTATCATTTGTATGAACTGTTCCTTCTCTTCTGCAGAATATGACATCGCGCATGGGCAGTAACAGTTATTTTGAGTTGTTTTAAGCAAAGAAATGTCGGAGACCGTTTTTTCTAAATTTGCTGTTGTTAACTCGGGTGTGTGGATAGTTCTTACCTCTCTTGTAGTCGTTTCCGCGGTTGTTTCTAATGCTACACTTCCTAATGAGGATGCAACGTTTGCTGTTGCACTTTTTAACGTAAAGACGTAGGATAGCGTTTTCATTTGTGTTGATGTTCTTACGGTGAGCGTCTCTGGTGTTAAATTATCCACTGTTGATAAAATATTTGGTATTATGCTTGTCAAGGCTGAGTATTGGATTAGACCTGCGGTATTTCTATTTGCAGAGGTTCTCCCAGACTTAGTAACAGGATTTTTTAGTGTAGTTTCCGACTGTGTCGATGTTCGAATTTTGGTCACTAAAGTATCATTGACAGCTGTCCAATGAGCTTCCGTCGTTGTAAAATCTGAAAACAGAACGTACAAATGGTTGGGTCAACCGGGAATATGAGCAGGCTTACTGTTAAGACGAGGATATCGCTGATGACAATACCCATAATGACCTTGACGACAATTTCATTATCATCATCATGACCGGACTTACTGAGTAGCCTATATTTACTAATAAAAGTTAAAGGGAAAGACAACTGATTTTCTACCTAAACTTATTATTTTATTCCATATTTTCAACGACAAGCATCTGTATTGCACTTGCATTCGAGTAAGCATAGCCGTTTATTAGTTAATTTAACGGACGGGACTGGCGTCATTATTCGAAAACACAGTCGGTTTCCAGTGTGTCCTTTTGCTTATGGATGCATTGGAAGGCATCTATAACGACACGGCGTATACACAAGCTTGGTCATCGAACGCAATGTTAATCTGTTGTATACATATCAAAATAGCTATCTGAGTTACACATGTGTTTAGCATGTTTTCAGTTGGCATGCAGTTTTTAAAAATCTGTTTTTTAGTACCAGGTGGATATGTACAAGCGGCTGTTTGTTGTTGTTGTTTCACTTGGGGACGGAACCCTCACTTTCGGTTTCATGTGAAAGCATCCGCCAGTGCTTGCAGTAGGGAGACAGCCACGACAAGATGATATAACTACCGTGTTTTCGAACAATGACGTCAGTTCCGCTTTTTAAATTAACAAATTAACGGCTATACTAATTCGATTGCAAGTGCAATACAGATGGTTTTCTTTGAAAATTTGCAATAAAAATAATAAGTTTAGGTCGAAAATCAGTTGTCTTTCCCTTTAATGCCACTTGAGATTTTAATGCATGTTGATTAATGGCCATCATTATATAAAAACAATTGTCGCAAACGTATAATCAGTACGATGTTTCAAACAAAAGACAAAGATGTGTACAAGCAGATTGGTGTGCTTTTTACTGCAATAAGTAAATCATGATTTACCACGCAATGATTTATTTTCTTTCACTGTTGTTTCATCCCGGGAGAGGACCGTTGTTTTATCCAGAGAGACTACCAAGGTTTTATCAGGGAGGACTACCGTTGTTCCATCCGGCAGGGTTGTCTTTTTATCTGAGGGGGTTGCTGTTGTTTTATCCGGAGAGGCTATCGTTGTTTTATCAGTTGAGGTTGTCGTTGTTTCATCAGTTGAGACTACGGTTGTTCTATTCGGCAGTGTTGTCGTTTCATCGGAGGGGGGGTCTGTTGTTTTATCCGGAGAGGCTATCGTTGTTTTATCAGTGAAGATTGTCGTTGTTTCATCAGCCGAGGCTACCGTTGGTTCATTCGAGAAGCTTAACGTTGTTTCAACCGAGGGAACTACCGTTGTTTTATCTGCAAAGACTGTCGTTTTATCCGAGGAAACACGGGAGGTTACCGTTGGCTGATTAGCTATCAAGGTCAATGGCGGTGCGATACACCCTTTGGTTGGTGGTTCCGTAGATTCCGCGACATGCGGTACATGTTCTGTTCTCGTCTCACCTGAATAAGGACAACAGAAGAAATCCACAAAGTACTTCCATTATGATTTCATGAAACCACAATAATAGCATGGATATGACTTAAAAGTGTGTCTATACACACGGGACACATAAAGTAGTCCAAAGGCGTGTTATTTAAAAACAAAAAAAACAAAAAAATGCAAAACATATTGTTCAGTCTGATCAAAAATTCGACCTAAAAAGCTTGCCGTGTTTTGTTTGTCGATATTGTGATCTGAAGCAAAATCAAACTAAACGCTATCAATTGGACTACATCATTGACGAATTCCCAAACCTGGTTTGTAAATGCCCATCGAAGATTTTTCTCTGACGAGCCTACGTTAACAGACCGCCTGTCTTTACTAATTTCCCCATGTCTAATCTAAGAACCAGTTATTCAGCTTATAGGCCTATTATATGTTTACGTTATATCTTTTATGTTAGTGTAACTTGTCTCAGCTTGACATGGTGCTTACCACGGCCTCGTGTAAGCTGGGTTTATACACAGGGGCTCGGTACCATAGAGACCGACTATGTATATAGAAAAGATCAAGGGTAGACACTCTGGGTTCGACCGACCCAGCCTGTACCGTGGTGAAATTTAACTGATTCAAGTCCACTAATCACATAAAATAAATGAATACCACCTGTGTGTGTGAGACTAATAGTTCATCTTCAAAGCCTAACCCAGAATGGTTATGTTAGTTATCTATAATTTTCAAAGTTTGCTTGCAAACACAAAACTTTAACTTGTTTCTTTAATTCAGCAAACGAGCGATGTATGCGCTTAGCTGTGATTGGATAATGTCGATGGCCTAGTTCACATTATCCAATCACAGCTACCCGCATACATCGCTCGTAGGCTGAATAAAAGAAACAGATAAATGTTTTGTGTTTGCAAGCAAAATTTCAGAATCGTAGATAACTAACATCACAATTCTAGGTTATGATTTGAAGATGAACTTTTTGTCTCACGCGGACAGGTGGTTTTCATTTATTTTATGTGATTAGTGGACTTGAATCGGTTAAATTTCAACACGGTACAAACTGGTCGACCCCCAGAGTGTCTGCCCTTTATCTTTTCGATATACATATGGCCCCGAGCCCCTGTGATTTATACTGGACAGCCGGGGCAGTGACCTTTCATGAACCACAGCAAGTTTGACTTAGTTTAACATTGTTTGGAGGGCCTTCGTGTCGGATCATTATAGCGTCAACAACAATAAAATATGGTGAGCTTTTATGACTTGATTTTAATCAGATTGGTAGATTGTTTCTACTAGTCAGGAATATATCGCAACTCGATGTCGATTATGCGTTGCCATGTGGAAGCTAGTAAAAAATTCTTTTTCTACATTAAAAATATAATTTGAATATATATACATACAGTCTCTGTAGCTCAGCCGGTAGAGTGTTGGGCCTTTAACCCATAGGTCCCGGGTTCGAATCCCAGTGAGGCAAGCAAGGTTTTTCTTTCTTCATTTATTTAAAATATATGTATATGTATATCGATCGATTTCGTGAGTGCATCAGAAAGGTTTTTTTTACTCGCAAAAAATAGGTATTATAAGTATCTCTTCGAAGCTCAGAGAAGGAAGGTTTGAATTGTACTGGGACAGATTTACGGTACTCTATCTTCTCTTTGAAGCAGAGATGGGCTTGTGTTTTCTCGAAGATAGCTTTCCTTCGTGATTTTACCACACACAGCGCGTCTATCAGTCGACTGTTGAGCAGAGTCCATTTGGATGCATTGTATCTAATTTGTGTAGCAGCTATAAACTATTTGACTTATTTGCTGTCTTACCTGAGTAGCACTTCCTGGAATACCCTGAGTATTCTCCGGAACCCAATATTATAGGCTTAGATTCTAACAACGTACACTCTCCAATTGCCCGATACAAAACGTAAAAGCAAGATTTCCCACTATTAAAATTCTCACACATAGTATGGCATTCCGACGAGGTATTGACAGTCTGCGTCGCCAAAGGCGATGTCACGTTGACAATTACTAAAGAAGCGTCTTCTACGTACATACAAGGTCCTATACAATGAGAAAAAAATGTGTTAGCTCTATATGGTTACGCATTAGGTTGTGATTTTGTCTATAACTAAAACATAGCCCTATCGTTTCACATTCTATTTTTTCTGTTGTATTTTTTTTCAAACTGCTTTCCCCAAATAAAATGGAGCAAGAGCCTCAAAGTTCACCTCTCTAGTTTCCATGATCATTTCTACGTCACTAGGTCAATAAAAGTCTTTCTCGCCGTGTGTTACGCCTGTATAATCCGTGTATGAATGACATGCAGGCTGCGCCATTTTTTATCATACGCAACTTTTCGGTGACGTCACATCTCTAGGCCGTCTTTGGCAAGTTTCGATTATAAACCGTATTCGATAAAAACCGTCGCCGTCGTTCCCTCCACGACATGCCTATAGACCTTGGTCATAAAACGGAACCATTTTGAATGTAGGAATATTCGGTAACTAATTACAGCTGTGTAAAGACACCGGGGCTATTCTATAATGTCATTCAGCTGTTGATCAACGCAATTCCTTTGTACGCCCCAATCAAATAAACATACAAATTAAAGATATTAACAAATTAACATTCTTAAATCAAAAAGATTTATGTTGACCCACATAACATCATTATCAATTTTGTTTTTTGTTTTTTTGTCAGTGTGGCTAAAAGTAGAGCCCGCGCCTCGTGATTTTCAGGAAAGATAGTGATGGGGCGGATTTATCACAAAGCTGCTCCTTCGTTGAACACCTACATAGTACAAAACGGATAAACTGCTCAAGCTTTGTGGGAATTGATCGAAATCGGCCTGGAGATGTGACGTCACCTAAAGTTGCGTTTATGGTGAAAAGAAACATATTGTGTGTACATTAACGACGCTACACTGACAATAAACCGAAATATGTTAGCGCAAGACATTTTGTGTACTTTTAACGGCCTACATTGAAGACGAATAAAAAATGTGAAGGAAACATATTTTTTGTCATCTTAGAGTCGCACATTTAAAAAAAAGAGTCTATATAATGAAAAAAAAACAGCCAAATATCTGAAGCTTCATTGAATAAAACCCGGAAAATGTTAGAGAGATATATACTGTTGTGTATAGTCCAAACCCCTATATTAGAAGAAAAGCAAATACTTTGAGAGAGACATATTTCTGTGTACTCTGAAAAACGTTACATTAAAAGAACAGCGAAAAAACATATTTTGTGTACATTGAAGACACTGAAAATATAAAAGAGGCATAGTTTGTGTTCACAAAAACGAAAGTCTGAGTAGTTGAAAAAAGTTTAATTCTTTATTCAATACCGCATATAGGAATAGTAGCGAAAGGGCCCGCGTTAGAACACATAGTAAATTAAGATCTAAATGTTTTGTTTCTGACCGTAAATCACTCAGATAACTGGAAATAAAAAAGGAGAGCCCATTGTTTTGATGAAAGGCGCGAAAACGGTCAAAACACGAAACCTTAATATATATATTCTAATACACGATGCCACAAGGGATAAATGTGTGTGACGGAATTTATCACGAATGCTGTAACGAAAGAGGACCGCCTTTAAATGATTAAATTATCTCCCTTGCTAGCATTCCAAGACTCCCATTATTCCCTTTCAAACCATTGTGGCGCTATTTGTTAATGTTAGGATTTATAGCAGGTTTCAAATAACTACAGCTATGCAATGGAACCAGCTGGATTATGAAAATAATTTTCTCGGGGCAGAATTCTTGATGAGAAAATTATCTTTAATGTTCACTTAAGAATTAGTTGATACAGATTCAGTTGACATAAAAACAATGCACCTTTTAATACAATTTACCTGTTCTTTTTTGACAGATGAACTTGTAGTTGTTGAGGCAATTGGTGGAGTACCACAATTTGTCTGCACGAACCTCAACACATTGCTGATAGTCATAAACCTCTGGCTGATTCACCCCCCAGTTGGTGTAAGTTCTTCCCAATGGGTCCGAACAACCCCAAACGAATTGATTATTGTAGGTATGAAATAACCCGATCAAGTAAGGTGAGTCTCTGAAAGTATATGAAAGCGGTTGGAGGTTATAAACGAGTATTATGTAAACCAAAGTCAAAAATGCAGTCATCTCAGTCATTTCGGGATGTAATCGGGTATAAAGACTATTCTGCCATAGCTGTACAATGTCCCTTTACCCATCCCATCTGTTTGCTAAACTTTCTGCCGAACATGCATTGTAACTGGATAAAATATTATCGGGATAGCCCGGATGCAATGGGTCTAACTCTGAAGTAGTTTATGGAACTACTTTTTAAGACTGAAGGAAGGAAACTTTTTTCAGTCGTCTTTCTGATTTCCCGAAGATTTCATAACAAATACTGAAATATTGAGCCAAACATTTAACTTTTTGTTCGTCGGAAATACACTACTTATGTAGTATAGATACCAGCAAGGCCTACTCACGTAAATTCAGGCCGTGCTGCCACCAGTTCATTCAAAGCGTTTTGTTCTCTTTTGTTCCGTATTTTCCCCATAGTAGCACCGTAGCTGGCACACACTTCCCTAGCGGTGTTAGGGTTTCCAGATTGTGTATGCAAGTAAAACGTCTTGGCTATTCCTCTAATACACACGACTGCAATTTTAAAAGGAAATACATTAATAGCGTTATATGTGTGAGTTTGTTTATCAATATTGGGAGGGAAGTGGGGGAAGGTGGTGCAGAACTAAATCGAGATATTAACAACAACACAAAAGTCGAACCAACCAAATGGAAATGCCCCTCAAATTGCAAATTTCCTAATCAAAACTAGGAAACTACACATGGTTTATCACATCACACTTTTGTTAAGTCTCAGCTTGTAGTTTAGCTGTTACGTTTTTCGTGGTTTCTTAGTTTCTTGATTTCGACCTTCAAAAAAAACTGCAAAAGCACAACATCAACTTCACGGTTTTGTCTCTACCACGAAACTGCCAAATTAAGAAACCACGAAATTATGAAAACGGAAAACTGTTGAGACGCGAAACTACTCAACCGCGAAGCTACGAAACAAAGTTCTCTTCATACCGATACAGGGAACCGATCAAAAAGACGGATTATATAGTAAGAACAATCTGGCTAGAGCAGGAAACCCTAGTAGACTGTATAAATAACTCGTTCTGGTTTAGTGTTCAAATTGCAAATCAATTGTTTGAAGGCTTACTCCAAATATGTCCAAGATCATTATAACAAATATTTTCAATTCGTAGCCTTTACTAGGCGGTTACAACTCATGTCGTCCCTGTTCCCTTCGACAATTTAAACAATTTAAATAAACTTTGTTTCTAAAAACTGATGTATTAACCAATTTAAACAAAAATGACCTTTTAATTCTGAAAAATGCCTTTATAACTTCAGTAGAGCTTGACTGTTCCTGCCACGTTAATTGTTTTGTATGTATTTCCACCGAAATCGTTTATCGTTTTTCGCCGGTGAATTAAGTATATAGATATTCGTCAACCTCTAGTTTCACATAAATTCATCTATAAGTTATTTGTAGGTAAGTGCTATAAGAAACCTTTCGTCCACAGTAGGCCTAAGTGGGCAAAAGAAATACAGGTTACTATGAATATTGATTTCTGGTCTCAAGTGTACTGTTTTATTTTTTATTTTCTCAAAGATAATCGACTAAAACAGTTCAGATAGAAACTGATCCATTTTATATAACCATGTAAACAGTTACTCTATAAATGGAAATTGACAGAGAACCCTCTCTGTAGTAATGATTATGACCATTTTTTCTTAAAATGTATACCTGTTAAGAGTTTTGGGGACAAAATGGCAGATCTTTTAGTCTGCATTGGTTTTAACAAACCTATTTCATTAAAACACATTGCTACAGGTTACAAAATAGACTTAGCACATTACAACGAATTTAATATTATATCAACCCTTGCTGGATTTTGTATTTACAAAAGCTACATAGTAAGTGAACAAACAGGAACGGAAGTTAAGATATGGCCGATGTTTAAATCAGAAATCAAACCATATGAGTATACTATGAAGTACAACAATATGTTACCCAAGAAAAATATGTACAGAGTTAACAAATATATATCCAATCGTTGATATGGTTCATGTAATACTTGTTCAAGCATAATGTTCTGTGATATAATGCATGTATTTCCTTTTTTTTCAAAAGGAGAAAGATGAACATAAAATGTGATTTAATGTACAACAAATATATATCAGAATAAAATTTAATTCAAAAGAAAAAAAAGACAGATTGGCTATCAATTCAGTCTACATTTGAACTACCAGCATGTGCATGGTTAAGTTTATTTCAATAGACATGTTGAGTAGTCCGATATTATAGTGTAATACATATTTACTTAATTCATATTGGAACTACACTTAAGCATATGACAAAAGGACTATAATATACGCAATTGAAAACTTAATTAAAGGGTTAAATTTAACTATTTTGGAATGAGTTGTTGCACTATATCTATCTTTACCCCATATGTTGACTTCGAGGAAAATATTTTCTAAATCCCTTATGACACAGAATATAGGTCGCATATAGATAAGAATTAATCTTTGTTTGGAAAGGCTTGGATATTCAGGATTACAAAAATGCAAAATGCATTGAAAGATAGGCTATCTACATTTGATCTACCTGCATGTGGTTAAGTATATTCCAATAGACCCATTGAGCAGTCGGATATTATAGTGTAATACACATTAATTTAATTCACATTGGAACTACACTTCAGCATATGACAAAATGACTATCAGCTACTCAATGGAAAACTAAAGTAAAGGGTTTAATTTAACTGTTTGTAATTAATCAATGTTTGCATTTTGTATCAAGTGTAAATAAAAGGGGTAAGAAAAGTTTTGAGCCCATGGTGTCCAACAAGACCGTTTGCGACATTTGTTTTGAGCCTATATGCTTGGATTTCTATTGACAAAAAGGCGCCGAGGCACCACACCTATACGCTCGCTGATCAGCTGATATTTGCATATACAAATCATTTTCTTTTTTATCCGCTGACAAAACGAGATGGTTTCTTCGCGGATGGCCAAAACAGGGTCACTGCAAAAAAGATCAAGTAGGTCATGTAATTTTGGGGCGTTCCTGCGATTATTATGTCGTATCTAAGGCCACGACCGTTTAACTGGCTGTCGGAAAAGCCAATCAAAGTCTGTTAGAATATTAAGACCGAAAACGGACTAACAGAGGATTTTAATTGGATGTTTAAAGTAAACCCTGTTTTGGCAACCTCGAGAAACGGACATTCTTTTATCAGAGGATATAAAGGAAGGATTTGTATATAGCCGAGGATAAGTGAGAGTACCACACCTATAGCATAAACAGTTCACTATACATGATTCTTACAGAAGATCTGAAACACATCGCGCAGAAACAGAATCACCATGCTTACTTGGGTATTCTTTTCTGAGCCCTCTGGCTAATGACAGTATAATTGAAATATATATTTTTGCTGTCAGCTATGGGGGAATATTAATTTTCCAACAGAGCATTTATATATATTACATCACAATATGGTTGTGTTGCTGTTGACTCTTTGGATGTGAACCGTCATCATTTAAGAAATGCTCTTAAGATGTGAGCTTAACACTAACTGATATCCTTCATTGAAAATTATCTTCTGATCAAATGGATCTGTATATAGAGAACCGAAATGCACACAAGGGGAGAATGACAAATAAATAAATATAGATATAATCTCTTAAATAAGGCACAATCTGGATAATGGCATGACATTTTATACGCAATAATACTCCCACTTATACTTTTCGCTGGCGGGTCATCAATATCCCAACCACGGACACTTGTATCTAGCTGGTGGCCGCCCGTTCTTGCTAGATCTATACCTACCTAATTACTCTATATATTTTAATTGTACAGAATAAACAAATTTGATTGTCTTCACCGGGTTTCGAGCTCGGGCATATATATATCTACATATATTAGGCAAGCCAATTTCTCTTTTTCCACAATAAAAATATATATATTAACCTGGGTATAGGTCCAGCGAAAACAGGCGGCTACCAGCTAGATACAGTTGTCCAATTGTGTTCCAACGTAGCAAAACACTTCATACTTTACAGTTGTGTATGTGTGACTTGTTGTTGTTGTTGAGTACATCGCCGTCATATAAATGAGATACCATTAAGCACAATCAATCAACCCTAAAGCTGGCCTAATATATGCTGAAACCTTGTTCTAAAATGAACTCATTTCTTTTCAAAATTACAAAATTTGCCTATTATGTTTCACCATTTGGTGAAAGTACCCATTTCAAAACATACACATACATGTATCCGTCTTTCGACATTGACATTTGGCATGTAATATATGTACTAGTTTAAATGTACATTTGTTTAAACTTAAAAGATTTTTCTAAAGGAGAATCAGTCATACAGTCAGAAAATTGTACTCACCGTTCCAGACAAATGCTAGCAGGATGATGGCAAAAAGTACCTGGGAATGAAATCTAGCAATTGATGACATGATGAAATAATTCAAAGTTTGCAATTGTGCTTATCGGATTAGTTCTCCAAAGATAAGTCACATGGAAACACCGACCTTGGGCAAGCTGCATATGAAGCAATCCACCACTCCCGATATGTATAAATGTAGGAGGGAAATGATTTTCATACCTCCCGTGTGGATCAATAGTACGCAACTTCCCTGCAGTAAAAACGCTTGCCCTTGCGTTGATTGTTTTTAAGCAAAATCTTTTGCGTGACACTAAATACGTGAAGAAGACAATGCTGCCGAGTAGACTTATTGGCTCAAAACCTTGATTAATTAACTAATTTATGCATACAAGTTGCACTAATGTTTTCAGGTTGACGTTTAATTTTCTTTTAGACATTTGCTCAATTGATTATCCGGACAACAGCTTCAGTAAGTCCCAATTAGTCTATTTAGAAGTTATATCCTAAGACAGGTATTAAGTTATTGTAAACAGTATAGGTAAAAAAATAATGCTACATATAACCAATAACTATAAAGGTCCTAACACATTTGCACACGGCCTTCAATCCGGGTCGTGTGGAAACAAATACTTGAAATACGAAGAATACAATGGCTGCCTATAAAAGACAATAACTAACGTATATCTATACTGAGTCGAATCATTTGAACATTTGCAATAGGTTTACAATTGAAAGGAAGTAAAAGTAAACAGATCATATTAATGTTTTCTTTGGCATGTTGCCACGGTTATGTGCAATCATGTTTCTGTAAAACAGCCGACTGAAATGAATTGTATTCTGTTTTTGAAAATGTAAATTTGTATACCGCATATTATATATTGTTGGTGTTAAACTTGTGGCTATCAGATTCATATAACGCAATCGTCTTCTTATGGGAGGATTATAAACCATTCCAATGACACAAGAGTGAGGTACAGTCGTGTGGGCCTTACCCTATGAACAAATACACCCGATACACTTAGTCCGATGCCCCACCCTGTTAGATACACTTAGCCCGATGCCCCACCCTGTTAGATACACTTAGCCCGATGCCCCACCCTGTTATATATACTTAGCCCGATGCCCCACCCTGTTAGATACACTTAGCCCGATACCCCACCCTGTTAGATACACTTAGCCCGATGTCCCACTCTGTTAGATACACTTAGCCCGATACCCCACCATGTTGGATACACTAGACCCGATGCCCCACCCTGTTAGATACACTTAGCCCGATGCCCCAACCTGTTAGATACACTTAGCCCGATGCCCCAACCTGTTAGATACACTTAGCCCCATGCCCCACCTTGTTAGATTACACTGACCCTATTTCCATTCTATATGATAAGTCCCCATTCAATTTTCACTGGGACCAAGTCTAGACCAGAATTCACGATTCGGCATTTTCAACAGAGCAGTCATCCCAACGCTTGCTAGACCGCTAGAACTGGAGCATATATAAATGTACGCGCCGAACGTGACAAGGAAGACGATTAGTGATAAGTACAATTCAGACATTTGAGGCAAGATACTAGTCTACAGCTCAACAAATACCAGTCAAGCATTCGCGAAGTCATTGTTTTTATAAAGCTAATGTATGCACGATTGCCGGGCTGGTATCTTGCCGAGTGCCAGGCTGTGGTACAAGTAACACAATAAAAAATTGTTTTACGTTCCCACACGGCAATGTTGGTTGATTTCATCTTTTTTGATGCAAAGGGCCCTCTGGCTTAGGACAGTTTGTTTGAAGAGTAGCATTGTTATCTTTACATAGAGCTGGTGGAAAATTAACTTGCCAACATTATGAAATCACTTCACATCTTGGCTGTGCCAGTGTGAATTATTGTTGGAATACACCGCCGTCATATAAGTGAAATCACCTTAAGCACAGCGTAAAACCACTAAGCGTGGCAAGTGGAGACATCGGACTTGCCTGGGGAAAATTTGGGCATCTGATGACCTCCATGTTTTGACTGTGAGTGAGACGAAAGAGAAAACAATATCTCACTTGGAAAAGATTTTTTTTTTTTCACGATACACTGTTCTCCATATCGATCTGATGAAACAGGTATTTTATCATCATTTCACTTGTTTAAACAGCTGGCATCCACATGGTTGGCTTACACAATTTTAAGATAATCAATACAAACGAGATTTCTTTCTCCTCTTTTAAGTTAATTCCTTAAGCCTAAAAGATTAATGAAATATTGAACATTGGTTTACGGCTTTGCGAACGTTACAAAATAAATAACTGTTTAACATGAAGGATTTAGCCAATCTAGTTCATTTTGCTCCAAAGCCACCGAAATATCGTAAAATGGCTATAATAAAATTACCGGTTTTGAAAACTTTTCTGCGTGGACAAAAATAACATCTTTAATTCTCAATCAAAATATTCTGAAAAGTTGTAACTTCAAACTTTCATCAAATTACCTCATTGGATGTTAACTTCAATGTGATGTGTATGTGCATAGTATATGTGAAACCCCCGTCATGTCAACAGGTCACCGTTTTGATTCAATAACACAATAACCCACAGAGAACAACTCTCTTCTCCTGCGTGGTATACAGTATGTTGAACTGTTGAACTTTCATATTCTTTTTTTTTTTTTTTTCGATAAGCGCGAATCCTCCGTACCCTGTTCGTCAAAGCTGGTGTGATCATAACTTGTGCGGGTAGTCCTCTTCACCTAAATATCTCATGTACGTACTTTTGATATTATATATTATATGCAAAATGACATGAACTGATAATTGACTTTTATTCATATGGTCTTCATATGGTTCTTTATATTAATGTTCTTCCTATGGACGAATTTCTTTGATTTCGTTTATTTGAGACATAAAAACTCTTCACCTGGCTTCAGATAAGCATTTGTTAGGCGTATTTCGTGCTCAACATTTGAGTTTTGCTGGCCTCAATAATCAAAAAACATTTAACGCTTGATTACTTGGCAAATAATAGAGGGACAACTTTAAATGTTTTGTTTGCCATTTGTATGGGAAGACAGGTTAACTGGGGTTTACTGTGAGTTGAGTCAAACCAAATTGAATTGCCACGACACAACTTTCCCTTCAAGAAAAACAATTGCTGACAGATTTGTGTAAAGAAAACTTTAAATAAATTAAAAGATATTGACAAAGATAAAGACGTCCAGTCTTAAACGTGAAATGGAAATTGATCTGACATCTCTGCAATTTTCAATGTATGCAGTGCTGATATAACCACTTAACGGTAGAAGTAATAATAGAAATATCAGTAATTCGATTACACAATTTTGCACACAATAAAAAAGGCAAGTGCCCCACGCTGTTAGACGAAGTGGATAGGGTATAATACACAGTCAAGTCTCAATACCTTAAACATTGGCTCGAGTGAATGGTTGAAAAGATACCCGATACCCGAAGCTTCGACTGGGTTATCCTTCCCACCATTCGTGAGAGCAATATTTACGGTATTCAATCTTAACTATGTAAAGATCTTTTTGAATATTAACATCAACAATAAACTTATAGCCACAACATATTCCCCGATCAGTGGAGTGATTTACGTTAAATATCGCAGATAACACGACGAGACTTACAGGCTCTACTCCATTTGAGATTCATACGCCTGAACACATTCAAACCATAATATATCATTGATATATGCATTAAACGGCGACCATTTTTTGGTACTCTACAGGATTACCATTCCACATATCTTTACCAGATCAGATATTGCCATAATCTTTATCTATCCCTATACTCATCAGAGGAATAATTCTATGTCATACGCATATGCGTGATTTTGGGGGTTTTCTGGACCAGCTGATGCTATATGATGATCATCAGCTTGGACCATCGCTGACAGTAAAAGAAAGAAAAATACGCCTTTTTTACTGTTTCCCTGCTGTTGTACAAAGGCCTTCGCCTCATTTTCCCTGACTAATTAAAACCAATGTTTAAACAGAGAAACAGTTCTCCTAATTATTTTCTTTCTATGAATTTATTATATCCGTATGTGCAGTAGTACATTCTACTTTTGATTCCTCCATTTAATCCGCAAACTGTAGTGAGTAGACGAAAAAAGCAACCTGATGTCACTGGCATATGAAAAATTTAAAAATTTAATCCATAAAGGAGCTTTGTAAAGACAGAAAATAGTGCCAAACATCTGGCGGCGTACTTATAAAACGGCAAACGAGAGTATCTACACGTCTCGCCTTTGTTCTGTACAAATATGCACGGTCATTGACTGCTTCTTGTATTGTATTTGTTCTTTTGTTCCTCTGCCTGAACTATGAAGTAGACAGTATTTGGATTTACTTTGCTGCATTTGAATAGGTTACTCCTGTTATGTTGGACAAATATGTTTACCGGTAAAATGCAGCTGGTACATCGCGAATCCATATCGAAATTCGTAATCTTATTCAGATCGAAAGGACAATCGAATAATAAGTACTCTACGTATATTGATTTAGCTGATTTCCAAAGAGCCCACGTCAGTATATTTAATTCTTATACTGAGAGGTCAAATGGAGGTTGGTTAACAAAATGGTTTCCTACAGAGACCGGAATCAAACAAGGCTGCCCCCTAAGTGCTATAATTTTTGTTTTATCTGTAGAAATTTTGGCTTGTAAAATTAGACAGAATAGCTTTGTAAAGGGAATTCCCCTGAGCACGCATAAATATATATTTGTGTCTCAGTATGCTGATGATACCACCATGTTTTTCAGTGACGAGGATTCATTTTCACATGCACTCAGAATTGTTAAAGATTTTGGTATATTCTCGGGGTTGAGGTTAAATGAAAAGAAGTCTGAAGCTTTGTGGATTGGCAGATGGAAGAATCGAAATGATAAGCCAGGGAAAGTCAGGTGGAAGATAGGGGATAATGAGTATCTGAAGGTTCTCGGTGTCTATTTTAGTAATAACTGTGATGCCGGAGACATAATGTTAAATTGGGAGAACAGAGTAAACAAAATAGAGAAGATGATATCTGGATGGAATAAACGCAATCTGACCATTCCAGGGAAGATTTTAGTTGTAAAAAGCCTACTAGTTTCCAAGGTAACTCATTTGTTTATGTCATTGATACCACCAGAAAATGTTGTAAAAAAAATGAACTATTTATTTTTTAAATTTGTATGGCACAAAAATGGTGCAGGTGCAGAAAGAGTCAAAAGGAAAATACTGATTAAAGATTACAAATATGGGGGGCTTAAAATGATTGATATTTTTAATTGGATTAAAAGCTTGAGAATTAAGTGGGTTCAGAGGTTACAGGAAGCAAACGATGAAACGTGGGCAGTATTGCCGTTAATAGCAATTAATAAAAGTTATGG